>JPKZ01001196.1:69004-84909 GCA_000803305.1 Toxocara canis | reverse complement strand
GGGGGGGAGGAGTGGAAGCAGGCAGTGATCGTTCATTATAGAAACGTTCAAAAATGGTTTTTGCTTCTTAAACATTGCTAAGAGAAAAGTCAGTATTTATTGCTGGAATGTTGGGGAGGTGAAAGAGTGAGGAAAAACATTACACCTTGGTAGAATTAGCAATGTGAAATGCAAAATTAGCAACAAACTTGTTTAGGATGCTGCAAGTTACTGTTGCGTTCGTTTTGGTAATGCTACGAACATCATTACGGTTGCAGTTTTCCGCACGGTATATGAGAGCAACGAGAACGTATTTATTGGAGCGCCACATGGTAGCGGTAAGACGGTATGCGCTGAGTTCGCTATTCTACGCCATTTTGACAACAAGCCAGATGCGAAGGCAGTTTATGTGACGCCTATGGAAGACATGGCTGAAAAGGTAGGTCGCATCAGCTTCGCCGGGCATCACTATAACCCGTATTACCCACGTTTGGTTTTTGAACCGTATTGAGTCTACCACTGAACAGTGCGGCACATCTAGGTGTTAGCGAAACTGCACTGCAGTAGGTATACTGCCACCGCACCCTATTTCAGTGTTTATTATCTCTAAAGTATAATGATTTTGGATTTTTTTTTTCTTAATGTCTGAGGCCATTGTGGGGGAGCAGAGGTAAGGAGCGATTGTTAAGAAAATGTTTAGAGGTAAAGGAAACTAACACAATGCGCAAACGTCACGATCTCCTTCCTCCGTCCATTTTAAGCGCTCTTCGTTTAGGAAAGGAAGTAGTGCATCAGATCGGCGATTGGGCAATTCTTAGGAAAAAACAAAGCCATAATGACTCATGTGAAACAATAGTTAAGGATAAAGCGAAATTTTTCAATGGTGGAGAGGGTATTCTTCGAAAATTAAACAAAAACATGGCAAACAAAGGTGAAGAGTTGGAAATTTTGAAGTTACAAGCCTCCAGAAGATATTTATAGTTCGAAGCAAAAGGAGGTGGAAGCTTCTGTTTTCCTTTCGGCTTCATCTTGACCATAATCCCGTCGGGCTGTTGTAGGTGTAACAGTATTTTTGTTAACGCTCTAGCGGGGCCAATTTTGGTTTGGATGGGGATCCTCCATCTCTCCGTCCCCCCCCCCCCCCCTTCGAGAAATTTGTGGAAGACGAGGAATCTCCTTACGGAGTGATTTTTTGAGGAGGTTTGATCGGAAGAGTTCGTTGTCGAACAGTTCTGGCCAAGAAGGGGAAAGGGGACGCGAAAATCATAACAGAGCACCGAGGAAGGGCGGAGAGAGTGAGAAGGACGAAATCAGCGCGTAGTGTTTTTGAATCATCTTTTTAAGGTGTTTTCGGATTGGCAAGAACGAATCGGTGGTCCACTTGATAAAACAGTCGTTCTGCTAACGGGAGAGCCATCAACGGATTTGAAGCTTCTGCAACGTGGCAAATTGATCATTGCGAGTCTGGAGAAGTGGGACAACGTGAGCAGACGCTGGAAGCAGCGTAAGAACGTTCAGGCGGTGAAGCTGTTCGTCGTTGATGATCTGCATATGATTGGCGCGAGTAATGGAGTAAGTGAAGTTTTTGAATTCGAGCGAATCAGCCAGTTTAGGGGTCGTCCGTCAACTTTCTTTGCCCACCATCCCAACCCCTCTCTTCTTTCATCTTGCCATATCTTTCGGTTCGTCGCCATGTATTACTAAAATTTCGCTAGTTCTCGTTGTACGTTCCTTTGTTACCTCGTTATTTCACTAGAAAAGCTCAGCAGCTGATAAGAAACCCTTATTGTCGCTCACCTGTTCGGCATCTTGAGGAGGTGGGTGGGAGGTTATTTGATGGAGCTAGATACATATTTTGATCGATGCGCATATGTGTACCAGTCACAGAATTATTGCAAGTAATGGCTTGTTTGTAATATCTTTCGACAAATTGTAACTGTAAACGTAATTGTCTCAACTATGCTTTAGCTGTTTGCGAACTAAAAATTCTGACATCTTACAACTGTTGTATAACTTATTTCAAGCGCATTAAAAGCGTGGTATGCCTATCACGAAAGTGAGTAATCCGGTCCAGTTTAACTATTTTCTATGTTATGACAAAGTATGGGATACCTCAGGGAAAAGCTAATGTGTTATAAGCAAGCTCACATCATGTTTAAAAAATGAATTGTTTCCGTTGCCAATAGGGGATATTTCATTTTTACAGCCTAGATAAAACTAATATGAAACCACTGCAGCTTCTTATCTTTATGACACCATCTTTCATTTGCGTCTTATGCCTTCCCTCCATCGCTTTCTTCAGGAAGGATGGTTTTTTATAAGGGACCGGCGAAGGGAAGAGGGATTTTAGATAGTAGTAGGAGCGGTTTTAAAAATGAAGTATTTGCAGCCAGTACTGGAAGTCATTTGTTCTCGAATGCGTTACATGTCATCACAGTTGGACACTCCTGTCCGAATCGTAGCACTTTCTTCGTCATTAGCCAATGCGCGAGATATCGGGCAGTGGTTGGGATGTTCATCGCAAGCGACTTTCAATTTTGCGCCGAATTGCCGACCCGTTCCGTTGGAGCTTTTCATACAGGTGAGCATTATTCGAGGGGGTCTTGCAGTGGTTGTTTTTTTTTCAAAGGGATTCGATTAGATGGTTTACGGTGGGAATGCTTGGATTGAGGCATTTCTGGCTTTTATTGGGTGGGGCAGTAACTAGAACTTTTTGTTTTCGAGAAAATCGTTTTTCTTCAAGTAGATTGCGATTATTTTGTCTTTGAAAAGGAGAACTTTTTGACCCTTCTTTGCTACACATCTTTAAATGGCACATGATGTAATAAGGCTGAAAATTGTGACGCAGAGAATGGGACGAGGGAAAGATTGTCCGATTCGGCGATCTCATTTATACATAGATATGTTTACATAGTTTCAGGGCTTTAATTTGTCGCATACGGCTTCCCGTTTAGCGGCAATGTCACGACCTGTGTACGCAGCGATTGGTCGTCATGGAGGGAAGTTGAGGCCTAGGCCAGCACTCGTTTTCGTGCCTAGCAGAAGGCAGTCACGATCGACAGCGGTTGATATGCTCACAATGGCGCATGCAGATGGTCAACCCAAACGATTCCTCCATATTAACCCACATGAACCGACGTTCGTAAAACTTATCGAGAGCGTACAGGTATTGTTTTGAAGGTGTAATGGCTAATTTAACAACCATTTGAAGTATAAGCGGTATGGTGGGAAACTGGTTTTTGAGTCTGGAAAGGAACGAGCAGAAGAAATGAAAACTTGATGTTTTTTTTTTCATTTATTTAAGACCTAGAAGTGAGATTCGAGGTCTTGATGTGTATTATTTTAGTCACAAATCTGCTTGTGCTTGCTTGTCAGCGCGATTTTACTACTGTGACGTTTTCTGAGTTGTCGATGATCTTTCCGAAACAATTTTCAGGACAAAACACTGAAGGAAACCTTGGCGTGCGGTGTTGGTTTCTTGCATGAAGGAACAAGCGCGAAGGATATGGCAATCGTCGAACAGCTTTTCCAGAGTGGCGCAGTTCAGGTGATTAAGTGCACCACGTTATTAGCCATCAAAAACGACTGATCTGATTTGATCTTTCATTGTTCTGTTTTTCGTAGCAGGAAGACGACTAATCCACGAAGTGAAATATCAGTAACCTATACACTCAGATACTTCCGGCAGCTGTAATTTCATCAATTCGTCCTCCATCGATGCAGTTGGCAACCATGCTTCCATCCAGTTAGATATTGCGCTTGGCGCATCCATGTGATTCCACGTAGGCGCACAAGTGCATCCCTCTATCTCGACGACGGCCTTCCTAGTTTTCTTATGTTTCATGGGCAGCACCATTCAATAATCCGCTTCGTCCATCTGTTGCCGTTCATCCCTGCCACGTGATCAGCCCAAGTGTGTTTGCTGGCATACTTCATTCTAGCGATGTCCTTCACGCCAGGACGAAATCGGAATTCTTCATTAGTCATATGTTGCAACCTGCTGATGCCCACCATGCGTCGCTGGATACCACGCTGAGTCACTGATAACTTTCGGTCTTCCGCAAGCGTTATATTCCACGTTTCTCATCCATATAGCAGTACTGGAGGAATCATGCTGTTGAACAGCTATGCTTTTATAGGCGGTGGCGTTTTCGTATCCGTGAGGATATCGCGAAGATTCGTGAAGCCAATCCACCCCGCGCTCCTCCTTCTGCTCACTTCCTGTCGCGAATCGTCGTCCATTTGTGTCGCCTGCCCCAGATAGAAATAGCTGTCTACAAGCTCAACGTTTTGGTTTTTGAGCTTCATGTCAAACCCAGGACAATACTCATTCGTCATCCATTGCGTCTTGCCACTGTGAATTTTGAGCCCGATTGCCTTCGCGTTACTGTTAGGTTCGTTCAACAACTCCTGCAACGTTTGCGGGTTCGCTGCAGTGAGCACGACATCATGTGCAAACAAGAGCATTTGAAGTACCTCGCCGTCTATTCGAAAGCTTCCCTTCGTTTTCATGTTTCGCAATACACCTTCAAGCGCGCACGTGAGGGCTTTTGAGGAGCAGATATCTCCTTGTTTCATGCCTCTACCGATTCTTATTTTTATAGGCTCATTTCTATCGCCATAGTTCGCCTTTTTTGAAGAAGTGCCAATATTTCTTTGCTAAGACGGTGTTCTTGGCTAGGACGGTGTTAATTTTTGCGGTTTACACGGATTCTCTTGCCTTTGCGTGGACCGGTTAGACTTCCTCCGAAACGTCATGTTTGTAAAAGAACGTCCGCGATTGTTTAGCACATTTTCGGTTTAGTTTTGCAGGTTAGAGGTTCAGGCGGTGGTAAAAGCAGGTCCATGAGGCAGCGTTCTTGTTTAAGATGGAGACGTCAGTGTTATGCAGTGGTCGGACGTTAGTTTCCCCCTCCCCCATCCTTTGTGGAGAGCAAGAGAGGGAGGGAAGGGAGGCGGGGACGTTTCAGGCTCAGTTTTTGAGGACGTGAGAGGTGTTGATATGCATTAAGCGGGGAAATTTGCGTTTGCCCACGCTGTGATTCCTAAATACTGTATGCTTTTAAGGTGTGTATTGTTCCACGCACAATGTGCTATCAGATATCGATGTCGGCATATGTGGTGATCATAATGGATACACAGTTCTACAACGGCAAGTATCACGTCTATGAAGACTATCCCATCGGTGATGTCCTTCACATGGTAGGGCTAGCCAACCGACCGGGAGTCGATGATGATGGTTTGTTTACACTTTCACCGGCTTATTTGGACATTTTTTAATATAGATAGTCCGATCCTGTTGTTTTTATTTTCATTTGCGATGATTGAGAGGAGTAGGGGAAAGGGTCGTAATGTATCGGTTGAAAGTTTGAAATTATTGGAAACGAAAAAAGCTGTGGCTTTCTGCCGTTCATTTGTAGGCTATATTTGTATTCAATATTTTTCTATATGTCGTTGCTTCTTCATAAGTGAAACATCTGAATAACAGCAATAGTTCCGGCCTTTCGATTACTATATGAGGGTGGTTTATATGCTTACTGCAGTTCGCCTAAAACTTACAGTACCTGTGATGAGCGCTAACGCTTTTTTTTTCCTTTTTGGCTGAAGTCAGCCATCCGTGTTAACAAAATCTCGCTAAGGAGAATATGTTTTGAACTTGCTTGAGTGGATGGTATGGAGGTTTTCGTAATCACCGATGAGGCTGTGGATACGTTTTGTTAATAGCAGTTATGTCTTTGATGAAAAAAGTGGGCATTTCTCCAAGAAGAGCAGAGCCGTAAAGGGGTCGTCCAATTAAAACGTACGGGTGGCCTCACGAAGTCATGCTTTTTTCTCAGCATCAGAATGTGCGCACAGGAACAAATAATTTGAGGCTTAGAAAGGCGCAGTTAAGTCGAGTTTAATAGTGGTGGCAACAAAACTTTAAGGCGGAGTATCAAAATGAAATCGAATTTTTTTAAAGGTGGTAGTGGAGAGAACTAGCAGGGCAGAGAGGTTAGGCGGGTGTGTCCCTCATCTATTGTAATCGCGTGAAATAGGTAAGTATATGTTTTCAGCGAAGTGCGTGCTGATGTGTCAGTCGTCAAAAAAAGATTTCTTCAAGAAGTTCTTATATGAACCACTTCCCGTCGAGTCACACCTTGATCATTGTCTTCACGATCACTTTAATGCCGAAATCGTCACAAAGACTATTGAAAACAAGCAAGATGCTATTGACGTAAGTAGTATTGACATGGTTTTTTTTTGAGGGGTGGGCGGGGGGTAGATTAGGTAAGCTTGCAACTTCTTGGTTAGGAAAAGAATTTATTTAGAGGTCACGACGCGATTTCTAGGGGCATAACAGTCACTTCTAAAAAAAGTTATTGCTGAAATCGGTCGGAAGGAGGAAACGATGAGTCGAAGAAAATTATTTTGTACCAAGTGTTGTTTTGCATTATTTTCACCAGGTGGGGGTTTCTGTCGGCGAGGACAGCGGAATAACAATAGGTAGTTTTTCGTGCTGTTCAAAAACTGAATTTCGTTTTCCGGCGATCATATGCACTGCCTGTGTTTTGAAACGACTCGGTCTCTCGTAGTCCTGAAGTGATGAATGACCAAGTGCTGTGTATATTATGTTTACATGTTTACTTGTGGTATATTTAAGGTATACTTAGAGCAACTCATATTTTCATTGTGGTATACCAGGGCGGCAGTTCTGTATCAGTCAGTGATAAATTTGTGAACTAGCAAAATGATTAAACAACTACACATTTGATGTGTTTTTTATGTGAAGTTACGCATTTCATACAAGTGTATATATATGCCATTACCTTCCGATGTTTTTAGTTGAGGTTCATGTGGGGAGGAGGGCGATACTGTAGAAAGTGTAGCGGATGGCGAGTTCACCGAGGTTATGTAGCGATAATAAGTGAAAGTTTAAGGGTGAAGTGGGGCTGCTTCGTTGGCAACAAAAATAAGGTCCAGCTTCATATCTTGTAACAGTCGATTTTTCGCCTTTTTCGTCTTTCCCGCCCCCTCTTCCCCCGACTACGCACCATCCCCACTCCTTCCTCCGTCCCGTCCCCATCCCCGCCCTCCTTCCCCCAGTCCTATCCCCTTCTCCCTCCCTTCTTCTTAATCTCCTGCCATCTCTTGATGAGATGGTAGGGCTCTTTCCTAGGATAGAGAGAATGGAGGATTTCCTGAGGCGGGTTGTTAAGCACTTGTGTGCAATGCCAGCCACAGCGATATTCGTCAACTGAGCGGATGAATGTGTTTGTTTTCAGTATCTGACATGGACACTTCTGTATCGTCGAATGACGCAAAATCCGAACTACTACAATCTGCAAGGAGTGACACACCGACATTTGTCGGACAGTCTATCAGAGCTGGTCGAGAATACACTTAAGGATCTCGAAAACTCGAAATGTATCACTATCAAAAACGATATGGATACTCAGCCGTTGAACTTGGGCATGATCGCCGCCTATTACTATATCAGCTATACAACTATCGGTTAGTGCGTTACCTATATTATATTATTTGTTAATTTTGATTCGAATCATATCACCCACCTTTTACTCACTGCCGTTCATGACTAGCTCAGTGGCATTCCCGATCCCTAAGTTTAGGGGGGGGGGGGGGGGGGGGGGGGGGGGAGAGCTTAGCCAGTTAGATCGTCAGTGTCGCACATTAACGGAAAGTTAAGATGTAGTGAAAACAAAAGCAAAAAATCTACAGGGTATCAGATTTAAGAGTGAATGAGTAGGGAAAACGCCCGTGTTGAGTTTTTTAAAGGTTTAACATCCACCTTTTCAATTAGCGGAATGTTTTTAATCGTCTCCCCAGTACGCGATTTAAAATGAGTTTCATGAGTTAATGAAAGTGGATGTTGATGGGTTCTGCTGGGATTTTGTGTGACTGTCCGAATTCGTGTGACTGTCCATGTTGGTTTTTTTTTTGCGAAAACGCAAGAGCTGTTTCACCGGGCCACCTTAGACATTCGTAATCGCTTGTAGCATGTTTTTTTTTGCACTGTGCGCAATTTCGATTGCCTCATTAGCGCAGTAAATAACGAAATGCGGGTATAGTAGTTTGCTACTGGGAGTGCAGGGTCTTTTGATGTTCGAACAGCATATCTGTCAGATAACTGACTGTCGAAGACAGCGGCAAAATCGCCTGTCGCGTGTAGTCTGCGTTGATGCAAATGGCGATTGTCACAGAACGCTGATAAGCCGATCATGCACGCGCCGACGAACGAGTCCAGTTTTGCTTAAGTCTAGGAACGAGGTCGCTGTTGTAGCGAAGACGAGAACAGCGATCGGCTGTCATCTTTCCTGTACTACGGGTCGTTTATGGCTTATATCGTAACATTTATTAGATCGGTTATCGTCCGCTCCTCTGCGCCACACCCCTCCCCCTCCCTCCGAATGATGGTCTTCTGTAAGTTTTTTTTTCAGAGGTATTCAGTATGTCGCTAACAGCAAAGACCAAATTGCGCACTCTCATAGAGATCATATCGAACGCTAGCGAATTTGAAAATATGCCAATTCGTTATAAGGAGGACGTGGTATTGAAACAACTCGCCGACAAGTTGCCTGGCCAGCAGAAGTATCAAAAATTCTCCGATCCGCATGTGAAGGTTTGTTTGCCTGCTGCTTTCTAGTATATCTTTTCTATGTGATTTCCAAAAGCTAGGTTGCTCTATACGGATGTTAGTTTCTGTATATAACCTTGTCAGTACATTTACAGCGTATGGAAGGACGAATGATAAGTTGAAATGACAGTTATCTTCAAATTAAGTTTTGGAGGCGCTGTTATCATGTTATTCATAATCTTTCGGAACCAAAGTACCCGTAATTTCGTCACATCCATTACAAGCTTGTCTAGCAAAATATGTGTTGAATTTGAATGTGGCCATCTGTAATATCACAACGTGCAGTCGGTCTATCGTGCTTTCCAACCCAAAAGGTGCTAGAGAGGAAGTGGAAGGGGGATTGATCTGGGAGGAAGAGGAAGGGGGATTGTCTGGAAGTTCACGTTATATTTGCAAATGATGCGACTGCAGGTAAATCTGCTGATGAACGCGCATTTGTCGAGAATCCAGCTTTCGGCCGAGTTGAACAAAGATACGGAAGTGGTTGTGCTAAAGGCGATTCGATTGGTGCAGGCATGTGTCGACGTATTGTCTAGGTACGTAGCTATATCTGATTTGTGTCGTACGTTTATGGTTTATGCTGCACAATGGGTTTTAGTAGTGTGGATTTGGGGAGGTGAAGGGGCGCATTCTGCATACCGACTTGACCCGATGTTATGGTGGTGCTATCTGGTCTCGAAATGTGTGTCCTTTAAGGGTCTGCAAGGCTTCCAGACGTTGCCTTTTTGATTTCAAATTCAAAACAGTTACGACTCATCAAAGCTGACAATGGCCGTTATTCTAAATGCTCGCAGTCGAACTCCCAACTAAATCATGACCATTTCGTGAATGAGTTTTTAAATAGTTCTTGCACTGAGTGGTGAAGTGATTCGAACCTGAGCATTTAATTCATTGAGGAACGACTGTACTTGAAGATCGTAAAAGCCTATTTTCACAAAATGAGGGTAACTTTAATGCGGCACTACTTAGTAGTGAAAGAGGCTAACGTTCGAATCAAGTAAAGTTGTTAATCAAGTAATAAATAAAAGTTCTTAAGTTTGAAGCTTTTGTCGAGTTTGGTTTCTTCTGACTGCCTACTTTTCTGCACTGAGAATAAGGAAGGGGGGGAGAAGGGACTCCTTTATTAGTAGTGTCCCCGTCCCATATTTTTGTGGTTCTTGCATTACATCTTTCCCGAGTTGTAATTTAAAAATCTGCACTTTGCATACATGCTCCATTTTGGCATCACTGCTTTATTCCAATATTATACAATACGGTACCATTTTTTCCTGTAACAGCGAAGTACCTTCACGCCAGTTAGGATGCTTCTTAAGCCTGCTAATGTAAATGATGCTGGTTTTAGTAATGGATGGCTGTCATCAGCTATACACGCGATGGAGTTGTCACAAATGTTAACACAAGCGATGTTTACCAGTGAGTCGTATATGAAACAACTTCCGCATTGCACATCGGCATTGCTTGAACGATGCAACGAGAAGGTATGTTGAGTTTTTTTTTGGCAATTCATTTCTTCTTTTATCACAGTATTGATGCGTTTCGAAGTTGATGCTTGGGAGTACTACTGTTGTTGAAGGGGTTCTTTCTGTACGGAATATGCAGTAATCTTCTCTGCTTATTTTGCCACGGAATTTTTGCGGTGAGGGAGGGTGAAGGGGGCAGGGGAAAAGGAGAGGGGAGGGATTAGTGGAAAAGACTATTGTATCGGGAGCTGGATCATCGGTGACCATTAGGTCAAGGAGCCAAATATTAACTTGCATCGGACGAAAGGGAGGAGGGAATTGAGTGCGAAAGGACTGCAAAAATAGAGCATGGGATTGTTTCAGAAAGCTGTACTTTTCAGTATGATGTGCATTGCAGAAAGTATCTACGATATTCGACCTATTGGATTTGGAGGACGATGTTCGTAGTGAATTACTGCAAATGAACGCTGCACAGATGGCTGATGTGGCCAAATTCTGCAACAATTATCCGAGTATTGAAGTTGAATATAAAATTGATAACGAAGGCGCTATCACAATGTTCGTTTACTTTTTCAAGATTATTCCTTTATCTTGCCCTAGTCGGAATTATTCGGTCCTCTCCTTCTTGTGTAGTAGCGATAATGCCTGTCTTCCACCTAAATTAGAAGCCCTGATGCGAAGAATGGAAGTTTATCCGATTATTAGTTGGAAGTGTGATTCGCAGGTGTAAACATTGCTTTAGATTGCTGCTTGTACTGCACAATATGGGTTCATACTGTGCAGTAAAAGCAGCAATCCGTTCTAATAAATCCTGGGATGGTGTGGTTGTGAATCATAGTTTAGGATCAGAGTGATATATTTGGTACACACATTTGCCTGAAGAAGTCAGTTCTCTCCGTTTAAGAAATAGAAACTTCCGAAAGTAACAAAGCACAAGGAACGATGCCATATTCGCCTCAAAATCCAGAATAACAATGGTTTTCCAATCGTGTAGAATTAGAAAATAGGGACAATTCAGGAGGACGCGAACAAAAAGCCCTAACCGGCAGGAAATCTGCGGCGAACGCTGGCATGTCGGGAGGGCATATTGAGTGCGCGCTAAGGTACAGAACTGATTGCATTAATCACCAGTTTCCGCGTTGGTTAGGATTTTCCTTCAAGCGTTCGTAGCGATAAGTGTCGTGCGCGTGGGCGGAGCAGAATCCTTGGGGCAGAGCTTGACGTTGGTTTTCTTAGCAAGATCGTTTGTTTGCAGCGGTGATACGGTAAGCGTAACCGTTGAGATGGAACGTGAGAATCATCAAAACGGAATGGCTCCACCAGTAATAGCGCCACTGTTTCCACAAAAGAGAAAAGAAGAGGGTTGGTGGCTGGTTATTGGGGATCACTCCTCGAATTCTCTCTTCTCAATTAAAAGGTTTGCCTATTTGTTTTTAGTTTTCTGCATGTTGATGATTTACTCAACTGTAATGTTTGTGAGGGCTGTAAGGTTAACACCTCTAAGAGAAAGGGTATTCGAGTTGTTGGTTGTGTTATGAAAGCGGCTGTCTTTAATCGCACAGAGTTGCGTTTTCAGTGTGTTATTCTATGCCGAGGGAGTTACCTTCTTCGCAACGTCCAAGGCAAAGGGAGGATGAGGGGGAGGGAGTGGAGGGTATTCAGTAGGGCGGGTTTATTCAGATATTAAGAGAATTGATCCGGCGAAAGGAAAGCTGCGAAATTTGAAGAGCTTAACGTCATAATCTCAGATGTTCCTAGTAACAGTTGCTGAGAAGTTCTCAAACGATGGGGGGAAGGGAAGAGGGGCGGGGTTTCATTATTCGGTTTTAGAAAGGTGAAAATTCAAGTTAGATGAAAACCTAGCAACCGGAAACAAATAGATAATGATATTAGTAAAACGGTTGTCGCGTTCAGGCATTTATACAACAGTCAGTAAAAAAGGTTGCTATTATACTGATTGCATTAAAAAATGACAGGTACAACATATTAAAAGCAGGGATTTGTCATCCACATCGAATTATGCGCGATATGATCATTTTGATCTTTGAGATATTGATTTCCTTTAAATGCTGATCGATGGCGCACAGATCTGCTGACATTTCTTTTTGTTGTGGAAACCTTAACATGGATAGTGATTAAATATTATATAGACGAATTTCATAAACTGCTTTACAGATTGACGATACACCAAAAGGCGAAGATGACGCTGGACTTTACGGCACAGAATACGGGAAAAATGCATTACAAATTGTATTTTATCTGTGACTCCTACTTGGGTGTCGACCAGGAGTTTGATCTCAAATTCCGTGTTGAAGGTTTGTTTGCATAGGGTATTTTAATTGCTTTAGGTGGTCGCTTTTCTTCTTTGAAGGCTGCTGAGTCGGTACTATTTCTGTTTTCGCTTGTCATTTTTAGCTACGTTTTTTGCCAGTACTCTTGCTTTGGTAGGAGCTATTGTTTTTGTGTTTTGGTTGGCTTAGAAATCTGGGCACTTTTATAAGATCACAAATTCATCGAATCCTGCGCACGTCCATTATGATACTTTTCTTTTTTAGAAACGTTTATTGGGATTCGATGGTGAATTGATTGTCAAATTGTACATGCTGCGGGTGTAAACTACTGTTCTGTTCAACTACTGTTCAACTGAGCAGAAGAGGATGTCAGGATTCGAAAGTCCGGCACAGTTTCGGTGTTCGGACATGTTTGAAACTGTAAGTGTTACTTCTTTTTTACAAATGTATTGAGGCCATAACAGCGTAATTTATCTGTTACTAAAAGGAGAAAAGGAGCAGGAGACCATTTATTTAGCGTAATAAATAACCTGTCTGCATTATGGTAGGCGCGATAAAGTGGCCTCTATCCCGAATTGCTGAAGTGCGAGAGATCGTGGTTTTAAACGTTCTGTGAAGAAAGCGTGAACGATGTAAATTTGTTGGATATTTATGGTTTTCTTTTTTTTTCCGTTTAGTAGTTTTCGTCAAATTGATTTCGCGCATTATTTTACTGTTTTTATCATTTTCTCTCTGATTTGTTCGGATCGATTTTTTTGCACTCTTTTATCTGAAGATATGTGTTGGATTTTTTCGCGAAATGTTCTTACTCGAGTAGCGTTTTTCCGTCTCAGATGAATTCCATTTAAATGTGTGACACCCGTTTAAATTGGTAGCTGCATGCTTTCGGACGTATTCATTCTCATTCGTATATGCTTGCTCTTGTTTCTCTTTGGACTCATTGATTAAAACCTTCTAAAAACCTATATGCGTTTTTGAAAAAAAAATTTCAAAAGTTGAGCATGAGGGTAATCGAAAAACCTAGGAGATACGAATATAGGTGTGTTCGAAAGTTTCAAATTATATTATATAAATGTACAAACTTTACTTGACGTTAAGCGAGTACTGTTTCCATGAATTGTACGAGGAATATAAGAATGCAGCGGTTGAGGATAGCAGAAGCTGTCGGTCAACCAGCAGCTAGCTATTACGGCGGAGCAATAAATAATGGGGGATATCATCTGATCTCAGTTCATACATATAATGAGTGATTCGAATAAGGTTTATCAGCAGAATGGGAAAAGCCCTACGGAGGGTTTGTGCTGCATCAACTTCGAACAGCAGGAAACCACCCTAAAGAATCGAACAGCGTAATTTGTCTGTTACTAAAAGGAGAAAAGAAGCAAGAGACCATTTATTTAGCGTAATAAATAACCTGTCTGCATTATGGTAGGCGCGATAAAGTGGCCTCTATCCCGAATTGCTGAAGTGCGAGAGATCATGGTTCTAAACGTTCTGTGAAGAAGGCGTGAACGATGTAAATTTGTTGGATATTTATGGTTTTCTTTTTTTTCCGTTTAGTAGTTTTCGTCAAATTGATTTCGCGCATTATTTTACTGTTTTTATCATTTTCTGTCTGATTTTTTCGGATCGATTTTTTTGCACTCTTTTATCTGAAGATATGTGTTGGGTTTTTTCGCGAAATGTTCTTACTCGAGTAGCGTTTTTCCGTCTCAGATGAATTCCATTTAAATGACACCCGTTTAAATTGATAGCTGCATGCTTTCGGACGTATTCATTCTCATTTGTATATGCTTGCTCTTGTTTCTCTTTGGACTCATTGATTAAAACCTTTTAAAAACCTATATGCGTTTTTGAAAAAAAAAATTTCAAAAGTTGAGCATGAGGGTAATCGAAAAACCTAGGAGATACGAATATAGGTGTGTTCGAAAGTTTCAAATTATATAAATGTTCGAAACGACTCTGGTAAGCCGAAATCATTTCGAGCGATCCATTGAATTGCATATTTTCGAATGAAATCCATCACGTAATTACAAAAGATGTCAGGATATTTGGAGGAGGAGAGCAATCGAATTGGAATATGCTTCATAGACAAAAGAAACCATTTTAAGTGCCGCTGTTGTCATAAAACGTTTCTGTTCCAGTGAATCTGGTGGGGAGGGGGGGGGGGGGGGGGGGGGGGGGAGGAAGGGGGAATATTGGTTGAGATTTCGATCATTTCGGTACTTTTCATGGTTGTGCGTGGAAAGTGCTGTCCAACTCAGTTTTCGTCACGTTTGTTGCCTTTACCTTCCACCACCAGAAATTATCGGCTAAGCTTCTAATAGAATTAAAATGTTAAATCACGAAAAATTACATGAAAAAAATCCGCACGGCAAACTGCAGGCACTTTTACATCAGAGTTTCTGCTTCAGTAGGAGAGAGCAGCAGAGAAGAAACAGATAACAGCAGTAGAACCTTTTCACTATTTGGTGCACCACTGCATGAAAAAAGCACCATAGGTTGAGTACGTTGTCGATGAAGATGCTAATGCACATTACTGGAGGCGGCTAAATATGTTTGGCTGTCCTTGGAGACGAAGATGATCGATGCTGAGACCAGTTGCAGGAAGTGCAGAAGAACGGTGTGGGTTGGGGTGTGGGAGGCGGAAGATGATCGATGCTGAGACCAGTTGCAGGAAGTGCAGAAGAACGGTGTAGGTGGGGGTGTGGGAGGCGGAAGATGATCGATGCTGAGACCAGTTGCAGGAAGTGCAGAAGAACGGTGTGGGTTGGGGTGTGGGAGGCGGAAGATGATCGATGCTGAGACCAGTTGCAGGAAGTGCAGAAGAACGGTGTGGGTTGGGGTGTGGGAGGCGGAAGATGATCGATGCTGAGACCAGTTGCAGGAAGTGCAGAAGAACGGTGTGGGTTGGGGTGTGGGAGGCGGAAGATGATCGATGCTGAGACCAGTTGCAGGAAGTGCAGAAGAACGGTGTGGGTTGGGGTGTGGGAGGCGGAAGATGATCGATGCTGAGACCAGTTGCAGGAAGTGCAGAAGAACGGTGTGGGTTGGGGTGTGGGAGGCGGAAGATGATCGATGCTGAGACCAGTTGCAGGAAGTGCAGAAGAACGGTGTGGGTTGGGGTGTGGGAGGCGGAAGATGATCGATGCTGAGACCAGTTGCAGGAAGTGCAGAAGAACGGTGTAGGTGGGGGTGTGGGAGGCGGAAGGGGGGGTGGGGGAAGGGTTAGGTTCAGGTTCCTTTTGGGTTGGACGGCATTTGAGGACTTTCAGTCCAGCTTGTTAGCCTATTGCTTAAGGAGGAGGAGGTTTTGATGCCATCCTAGACCGCTCCACTTCTTCTCGGCTCATGGAGAATGCAGAAGGCATAAATCCAGTGCATGACCTTTTAAGGCGTATTCAGTAGTCTTGCTTTATAACGCTGTCGCATTCAATGCATCGCCCTGACCACTGTAATTTTAATGCCAAACGATGGAGGCATTCATTGTCGAGGAGCGGGGTAGCGGTCTTCGTCGAGGTGGGGGGGGGGGGGGGGGTT
>JPKZ01001196.1:47048-66940 GCA_000803305.1 Toxocara canis | reverse complement strand
GGGTTGTAGGGAAAAATCAACGTCTTTTCCCTATTTCTCAATCAAAATGGTTTCTTGCGAAACAGAGCTGGTCAGTCAAAATCGTTTCTTGCGAAACGGAGCTGCAGAATATGACTATGTGTCATACGCTCCGTTTCGACGATCTGTTTAAGGTTTTGCTCATCGGTTGCAGTGCTTCCCTTTTTTCTTTCCATGGTTACCATATAGCATCAAACAGAACCCCTTTGCAGTTCCAAATTCTGGAATGTTCACAGAATGACATACTCAGTGTTCGATGGCTTGCGATTCGCTATTGTTTCGTTGCCTCGAATGACTTATAAACCATTTCGTATTTGGAATCAAATTTCTCTTACAGCAGATTCGCACATCTGATCGAGCGTCTGCTAAAGTTTATACGGTAGCGTATTTAATAATCAGTTGTCAGAACGTATATTCTTCTCCCTTTTCCTATGTTCACTTCAACACACCTAAAGTGTAAAACTTTCTCGATTTCAGTGGAGTTATAGTACAAACAAGAAGGCAACATCATTAAATATTCATTAAGGCGAAGAAGCAGTCCATAAATTAGCTCTTTTACTGAAAACGGCGTTTAATTCCGTGTCCAAACGAGCAATAAATATGCAGTTCTTCGCTATTTTGAACTTTACCAAACGTCAGTGTTTACAATACCGTATGATATCAAATTCAGTTCCTGTTCAATATTGTCTACCCCATCAAATTGAAATCGTCTTAGAAATACGAGATACAAGATCTCGCTTTCTTCCTATCCCCCGTCCTCCCGTCCCCCACCTCATCCTATCCTTCTTCACTTTTTAGACTACATGAACACCTATGTTCACAGAGAGGAACACATCAATGAAGAAGACAAATCGCCTAGCAAATCGTTGTGGTGTTCCCTATAAACCATGTAAATGAGTTTTACCTCTCATTGTGCAAACATTTCGAATGGATAGCAAATGGAACTAATATGGTGGTGATTCGTTGTTATGAGATCGTTATGAGCGCCCAATATATAGCATTTGTGCTATGCAGTATTTACTTATATTAGAATGTATTAGTTTATCACAACAATCGTTAACATTTCCGAGTGCAATAATTTATATTTTTATTAAACATTGGGAAATTTACAATTGATATATCATATAACACTTTTTTTTTCTCGAAAACAATATATCCATAGAGCGGAAAAATTTCAAAATTTTTAAGCTCTTCTAAATTCCAAAAATAATTCTCATGGCTGATTCGAAAAACAAATGTTAAGCAAGGAACATATAATGTTTGTTCCAGATTGTGTTTGGCTTTCCGTTCTCTTTTATTTGTTTTATTGTTTTATGTCTCTTATGCTTTTCTATTGTTTGAAATTCGATTAGATCGAAGGATTAAATTATCATCACAAATATTCCACTTGTACTCTCAAAGTCTCGCGCAATATCATCTATTCAGCTTTAGAGATAATACGAATGGACAAGCAGGACATGTAGCCCGCATACGCTGCAACATATGGACAAAGAAAATATACCAATGGTATCCGCGTGATATCAAGCGACCACCAGGACGACCTCCAATGAGATGGGCTGACGAGATACGGAAAGTTGGACGACTTCACCCGTCGCGACAGTATGTTGCTGAAAGCTGGACCAGCTAATCCAGGTAAATATATATATGTACGCTTGGGCGGGCAGTAGCTCAATGGTAGAGCTCCCGCTTCGTATTCGGGAAGACCTGGGTTCGATTGCCGGCTGCTTCCCCGACGGATCGCCAGCAGGCTGACCACCATGCGTTCCGGAACTGGTCAAAACAGTCCTCCCTGGGCATGGTTGTCAGCTGCATCGATACGGGAATCGGTGAAATTACAACTGCCTTTGACTATATGCCATAAATAAACAAATATATATACATGCATTCGTGTATATACGATTCGCTAACTATATGCCATACAGTGAGCGAATCGGCTATATGTCATATTTGTTTCAGCGAATTCAATTCACCGCGCATGAATTCTTTAGCGATCGAAGTGAACCATTGGCGAAGATTCGGAATGAGGCAGTCCTTTGCACATATCCTAATTGCACAGCGTGATATAACGATGACGTAGAACTACCTGCACGGTTTATCGTATTTGCTGGCTTTAGAATCGAACTTGGACACGTTGTACAACGATCATAGATGAACAAAGCCAAAAAGGCCGCATTGAACGAAAACTGTGAGTAGTATATCATCTGTAAAAAAAAACCCCATAGTAGATATCGAAGTTAAGATAGAACAGAGTCTATAACTAATAGGAAACGGAAAGTTGGACGACTTCACCCGTCGCGACAGTATGTTGCTGAAAGCTGGACCAGCTAATCCAGGTAAATATATATATGTACGCTTGGGCGGGCAGTAGCTCAATGGTAGAGCTCCCGCTTCGTATTCGGGAAGACCTGGGTTCGATTGCCGGCTGCTTCCCCGACGGATCGCCAACAGGCTGACCACCAGGCGTTCCGGAACTGGTCAAAACAATCCTCCCTGGGCATGGTTGTCAGCTGCATCGATACGGGAATCGGTGAAATTACAGCTGCCTTTGACTATATGCCATAAATAAACAAATATATATATACATGCATGCGTGTATATACGACTCGCTAACTATATGCCATACAGTGAGCGAATCGGCTATATGTCATATTTGTTTCAGCGAATTCAATTCACCGCGCATGAATTCTTTAGCGATCGAAGTGAACCATTGGCGAAGATTCGGAATGAGGCAGTCCTTTGCACATATCCTAATTGCACAGCGTGATATAACGATGACGTAGAACTACCTGCACGGTTTATCGTATTTGCTGGCTTTAGAATCGAACTTGGACACGTTGTACAACGATCATAGATGAACAAAGCCAAAAAGGCCGCATTGAACGAAAACTGTGAGTAGTATATCATCTGTAAAAAAAAACCCCATAGTAGATATCGAAGTTAAGATAGAACAGAGTCTATAACTAATAGCAATAAGAAGTCATATTTGTTAGGTTTGAACGAAACGCTTATCCTTCTTTTGGCTATACCTTCGAGTACGTTTGTAGCTTTCTCAATGGGAAAGAAACGATATTGACAGCGGCTATTTTTCCAGTTCACACTAAATTGCTTTCTTTAATACTGCAATCTCTGCTGTTTTTCTTTTTTGATGGAAGCTTCTCTATCTTTGAGAAAGAAAGTTATGTCAAGCAGAAGGACATACGAGGTGGTGAGGGAGGGAAGGGGGAGGTGGGTGAAGAGACTTTTTTCGGCTCGTTCCACTCGAATAGAAAAGTGAAAAAAATATTCGAAGAAATAGCAAATGTCGAAAAAAGGAACTTTTTTGTTCAGGTTAATAACATTAAGCACCTGTATGGGAAACACGTGTGTGTGTGCGTGTGTGTATGTGTGTATGTGTGTATCTGTGTACGTGTGTATATGTGTGTGTGTATGTGTGTGTGTATCTGTGTATCTGTGTATGTGCGTGTGTGTGTGTGTGTGTGTGTGCGCGTGCGTGTGTGTGTGTTGTGCAGTGATTCCACTTATATGTTTTCATGACGACAATGATGTGTTGTACATAAAGTTAAGTTGAAATCTAGCTTCCCCTAAATTAATTTTTGTTTTCAGTTACTTCTAATGAAGCAAACGAAGAAAGAAAATCTTTTGCCGATTTCATCATAAGATGTGCTGATGACTCTATCTTGCATATTAATTTACATATCTGCATATAAGTGACATAAATGTACGATGTAGCGTTATACAATTTTTAGTTGCCATAAATATAGAATTTCACCTGCATATGAATATTCGATCTGTATCGTCGGTAAATATGTGTGTGGAATACATGCTCGAAAACACGAACGGAAACGATCAAACAAAATGGGCAAATCGATTCAAAATGCATACTTCAGAGATCGTTCGAAGAACAATATATGTATCCGTTTCGATCATCCTTTGTGAAATGGCACCAACGATTACCCCTATTCTATGCAAATTTTCCGGTGTATTTAAACCAATATCGATTAGCGCAATTATTAGCCAACGTATAAGCACTGGCCGAGTCTTCTGAAAAACAAACAAACAAAAAAAAACGCTTGAAATCTACCATCATCATCGTTGAACGAGTAGGTTTTTAGATCAACATAGGTTTAAACCAATTGTCGTTCATCTAATAAACTATTAAAATTATTGTTAAGTAATTAGTATAGTTATTTCAACATTCAAAAAATGCTAACAGTAAAGGAGGACCAAACGGAAAGGTTTAGACGGGTACCATCGTCATCGCTATTTTCAAATAACGAGCGCAATCACCAAAAAGAAATTGCATGATCGCCGGTGGGTACCATAACGATCATAATTTTAGCGCTTCATGAAAATTTTTTTTTCCAAAAATGGCGTTGAACTTTTCTTTCGAGATTCTATAATGTTTTGAGAGTTTCATGCACAATTTTGGCCGCACCATATTATGCATATACATCCTTCACGGCTGGTTCAGAAATGTTACCATTTTTGACTTTAAGCGACTTCGAAGCTTACAATATTTTTTTTGTTGGTTTCAATCAGATTATATATAAATCAGAAATTATATATAAACCGTTGCCATAGCTTTCATTTGCAACTCTCATGCATAAATAAAAAGCAAACGCATCTCATTTCTACGCTGTTCATTTCCACACATTGATGTGTATCGCGGCGATACGTGATACTAATCGCGAAAAAAAAGAAGGCTGTGCACGAGAAACTAAACCTAATGAGTATTTCAACTAGCTATCCACAATAAAAATTGGATGAACAGCTATACGAGTACAGAATGCATATTTACACTTATGAGCGAATAAGATGTACCATTGTGTTCATTACTGCTCAGCTGTTTACAGTAAATGTAAAATGCGCCAACTGACAACATTTAGCAGCTTATCGTATTATGACGATTGTATAGAAACGGACAATATAAGTGTAAGAAATTAAAAAATGTCACTACAAAACTACAAATATACAACAAAACTACAAGACTACAAATAAAATGTCACTACAAACTACAAAAAAAAGATAATGTTTCAAATCGTTTTTTAAAAATTTATCTTGGAGCGTTTTCTTCTGCCTTACGCTATTACATTTTCTAGGGTGTTTTTTTCTGAATGGAAATATTTGAAAAAACGAAATAAATTTTCACTAAAATTAGGATTTCCGTTTAAAAGATAATTTCCTTGGCAAATATATAAACTATCAAAAGAAGTGATCATTTCTAAAATTAGATACTCATAAATAGTGCTTTTCGGTTGGCTTGTTTCAATGAGATGAGAAAAAGTGTCTAGAGGTTCGAGAAAATGCCACAGAAAATGAAATCGATTTCAATTTTTAGATAGTTTAAACGAAGCGTTTATTTCGTTGAGAAAATTACTGAAATGGTAACTCCTTGCCTATTAAAATTGGCGAAAAATTTCGCGTATAAATTTGCATTTATCATGTTGCATAAAATACACCGCTCGCCTACGCCTCATTAATTTATTCGAGTAACTGTTCGCCTCAGAATCTTATGAATGACGCAGCTAATGGGAATTTGCAGTCGTACTGAAATGAACATATCCAATTAAACACACAAAAGGGCGTTATTAAGTCAGCCGTATCACATGATAGTGTGGGCAAAAATATTTTATTTAAAATCGACCGCTTATTTCTCCTTTGAAGGGAACGGAAGCAAACGGAAGTCAATTTCTGTCGAAATAGTTATTATAAACTTTAAGCAATTCCAAACAAACAACGGATAAACATTAACCACAAAAATGCATTCGGCCCAATTGTGGCATTATTTGTGATTCGTCGCATCTTGACATCCTATTGTGGCATCATACGGAATTCGTTGCTGCGTTATGTGATTGTGCAATACGCATGTGATCTGCCTTCCCTGTCTACTCAACCATCTCCATTCCAACGTTTTAATATCATGAACGTGTCTTACTTATATTCCTTGTATGCATGAATGATGTATTGGCTAATAGCTAAGCGACATGCAAATAAAGTTAAAGTTGTAACGAACATGTGCGATTCCAGGTCGATCATGATTCGACTCTTTATCGATGTTTCTAGCGAGCAGTCGTGGCATTGTAATGAGTGCAGTAGTGTCGAGCACCGTAATAACTGCGATCGGTACAACGAATGACCAACCGATCTCTGCCAACAAAAGCGCTTTGTTGAGATTGATCTTGTCGAATAGCGCCACTTGCGAACACCCCTATAAAATATAGCATTTATTAAGTTTTTGTACTCTTTAACTTATGAGCATAGCTTGGAACAGAAACCTATTCAAATGGTATTGCTTCATTCAACGGTTACGACAAAACCCGATTACTATCTATAACTTTCGAAGAGCCCATTTCCATCTAAAAAAAAGAAAATCTCTTCGAAAAATCCGAGAATCATAAAAATTCGAAACTCTAGGCTCTAATGGTTGGGCTAGTTTACAAGCGAAGGGATTGAAACTGAAACCAGTTTGAAATTTATTTCATCGAACAATGCTTGGCTTAGCTAACAGAATTTCATCAAGAAAAGAAAAAAGAAAAAGAAGTAGATTGTTTTTTTGCTCTAATAGTATCTAGACAGTGTTTTATGCTATCTATATTCAAGAACGATGCAAGGGATTGAAATATGAAGTTTCATAGCTTTGAATTCTGTGAACGAATTTTCATTGTTCCTCTTTTTAAAATCATTCTTATAACAGTTTGCTGACACCTCAGAAAATCGTATGCCTTTTCAGTTTTGAAATACTTACGCGAAAACTAATTAGAGTTAATTAGATAATTATGAACAACGTAAACAAACTAGTGTTAAAGATTGAGGTCAGTAACTAAAGTGCAATGAAAAGAGATTTTTCTATTCATAAATTTTCATAAACGATCTTGTGTTTTATATTGTGAAAACCAAACAAATTCCATTCTCATTAAACGGCTCTCTCTCTTCGAAGATAATTGCTCACTTTGAAAATTTCGATAAACTTCCAGCTCTCGAGGGATTTACTCGGATTTACATGGTTAATTAAATGAACATTTTTTATCCACTGCGCTCAAATTTCGCTTAAACCGTAAACAAGTTTTTTTTGCTAAGAGATGATTATGAATGGTTGAAGTTAGGGACTTGTAAATCAAGCTAAATGGGAAAGAATCCAAAACGTGAAATGAATCGGGATGACATGTGGATGATGCTAAGTGCAAAAACCTACCACTCCCGTCTCTCGATCTTTTGTTACGCTGAACAGAAGCCATGCGTTGAAAAGTGCCGAAATCGAGACCACATAAAAGAGCATTCGTACCGGTAGGCGCCATAAACGGAAATGAAACATTGGATGATAAATTGATAAATAGCGAACCACCGACATTAAAAGCCATGACCATATGCTGACCGATGTTGCAACATGCGTAGCAAAGATCGCAGCCTGAACGTTAGCAATATTGACATTAGGATAGAAGAAGACGAATATATATAGCTATTGTGCATCTTTCGCGAGTAACAGTAAGATGTAAAGTAAACGATTTCAATCGGTTTACAGGTCATCCAGCAGATTTATGTTCTGAACATTGAGCCGTAAAAACTACAATGAAATACGTGTGAACAGGCCATAGATGAAGCTGTGTTTCAAGAAGCATGGATGCTGGCTATAATTTCGGACATCCTAGAAGGGGATTGACCGCAAAAGTTACCAGTTAAAAAAAAATCTTTAAAATTTAGAGCTTAAAATCATCGCTTTCGATAACTAAACAAGTGTTGGTTGCATCTAATCGAAACTCTTGTTGTCTCTAAATAGTAATGAATATTATTTCTTTTAATGTGTATGTAAATTGTAGATTGTTGAAACCGACAACCCATAGTTTCTTTATTTAGTTATTCCACAAGATTAACGGATTGCCACTTGGAAATTAGATCTATCAAAGAAGAACAACTATCAAGCAAATTGAACGATGACAATTCTCCTATTTTAGATTTTGAGTTCATGAAGATACGTTTAGTTTTTTCGTGATTTACGAATGATACGTTATTTCGAACAATTACATCAATATTTAATCAACTAATCGATTCTCCTTTTAATTTTAAGGCAATGAAACGAATCATTTCAATTATCTGAATTCACTTATGCTATCACCATAATTTTCAAAAAGAAATTCAGACATCGTCTACGAAAGAATTTCGAGTGAATCAGATTCCCAAGAGAATATTACTGCTCTATTATCGCCATTTCAATTCGCTTCAAAATACCAAATTTTCATCGATAAGCCAAAAAATCGTCTGATTGATGAAATAATGAAAAGAGAATTTGTTGTTATAGTTAAGAAAAAAGAAGTCATAAAAATGATACTTCAAGAGATTAAAGAGATGGAAAAGTAGAAATTTTCGCTGTATAGCGATAATGTGGCGTCTAGTTTTTTCTGCATCCTGAAAAGTACCATTGAGATTTTTTTCGAATATAACTTCTGGTTCTATTACGAAGTTTGTGGAACTGTAAGGCATGAACGTCGAAACAGTGGGAAGGGAATGGAGAGAGAGAGTTGGGGGTAAGGGGGGGGGAGAGGGGGAAGGATATCGTCATACTCTTTATGTAAGAGTGATAAATGAAGCCGGCTTGACTGACGTGAAACTGCGCATGAGTCTTTTGACACTCGACCGTCTCGCTCTATCACTAACACCTCCTCCCCCTCCCTCCTCCAACATCTACAGCCTCGCTGAAACCAAGTTCCTAGCCAAATTGGGCTTCAAGATGCGCTGAAGTAGTAAAAGATATTCTGGAAAACAAACTTGGGAAAAATTTATGTTTTAAAAGTGAAAAAGGCAATTTTGTCAACATTGGAGCTATATAGTTCTCAACGTAGGTGACCTGTTTACTTCTGCAGTCATATCGCTACCATTTCGTGCAGTCCCTGTTCGTGCAGTCCCTGTTTACATACTGCAGAACCAGCGCTGTCTGTTCCGATGTGGTTTCGTTTATTTTCACATCTCATAATCGTTTTTGTCACAGTTTGGAGTTGAAGTAAAAACAAAATTACCTTACAAAATAGATCGTATGTTAGTTCGTTAACTGTAATCATATCAATACTGAAAAGGCAGTGACAAAGTATTGCTGAAAGAGATATTAGATCTGCGGCTGACATCGTTAACAGACAGATGCCGGCACCGTTCTTATACAAATCTGGACATGACCTGGAAATAGTGTTTAGCTTGTGAACGAGTACTTCAGAAATCGGAAAGCACATTCTTTAAAAGCACGCAATATAAACACAAAACTGCAAACAGCTGTACAAAACGTCTTATTCATCGGAGTCAATTACAATTACATAAATGCGCGCTATAGTCGCGTAAAACAAATGGATTTTCTATTGCTGTTTTAAGGCAACAGTAGCGTTCGTGTTATAGAATAGATTAGAAAGAAATTTTGTTCGAAGAGAACCAATTCAATGGTAGTTTCAACTCTTATCGTTTTTCTCGCCATCTATACCTGTACAAGTGATACGGACGAAAATTGTATACTATAGGGTGGTATAGAGGAAACGTTGTACGCTGTGAAGTGGGATAGCTGAAGACTGTAGACTAAAACGTCTTATAGTTGATGTGTATTTTGTTAAACCGCAATTATTATTAGCTCCCCTGTATATATAAGCACCCAGGGCTCCACTATTCCAAGTTAAAGCAACTGAACAAATGGTTAAATTGAGTGCCCGTCATTAATGGTCCCAAGCCTTTTTAGGTATGCGCATTAGTCATTAGACTCAGTCATTTGTTGCACAACGTTGGATGAAAGAGTGCATAAAAAAGTGCATGGGATTTTGCGAACGGTACTTAGAAGGCAGCCTGAACTGTTTAAGGTGGAAAGAAGAAAAAGCAGGGGGGAAGGAGGGAGAAGTGGAGGGTAAGCGCTCACTGAACCAAAACTGCAAATGTTGCGAATGATAAACAATTGCTGCCAATGATAAAGAATTTCTCGCGACAAAACTGAACATCGTTTTCTGATTCCTTTCAGGTTTCGGAGCTCAGAATTCGTCTCGGGATCGTCCATCTTTGGACGTTCCGACAACTGATAAGCTTACCTAGCAAAATGTAGCATTCGATTGAGAACGAATAGATTGGCTGGAATGCCAACCATAATTTCTAGGCCATATACGATATAGCCGACAAAAACGACGATTACCACAAACGAAGGGTTATCGTCCCCCACTTGCAAGCCATGCAAAGCACTTTCGTTGTCGGTCCAGTAATACTGGTTCATTTAAAATTCGGCTGAAATGGCTTACTGCCATAAGTGACAGCACTCCGTTATTGTGACATAGCGAACTGTAAAAAGCTTCGCGAATTCATTCGCATGAAAACAAAACAAAAAACCCTTTAGATTTGCGGAAGAAGATGAAAGAAATGAAAAAGCGAAAATATTACGAAGCGAAAATTTTAGCAGAAACTCAGAAACTCCACTTACAGTTTTGAAATTTCTGCGGGAATACGTCATCTTCTCTCACCTTACTCACCGAACCCCCTCCCCCCTCCCACTCCCATATGCTTACATCATGATTTCAATTGAGCGCAGGGATGTGCCTAATGATTCTTATTAAAACGGCCAATAAAGCCACATATAGCAAATTAAACGAAGTAAAATGATCAAAACGCGTTTTGGACAGAACTAAATCTATCATCTGTATGCCCAAACGTGATATGAAACCATAAAAAATATGAAATCAGCACCATTGGTCATTGGCTTAAAAAGAATTTCGCTTATCACTACCGAAAAAGTTAATTACGGAAGTAGGAACTTACTTTTAAAGGGACTTATTTAAAGTACCTTTAATAAGTTGAAAGTACTTTTAGTAAGTTAACTTTTAGCTTATTTAAAAAGTTCGAGAGCCATACAACTAATCATAAAAGCTTGAACGAAAACGAACGCAAAAGAGATATTTATTCGTCGTCGAATAGCCTCTACGATATCTTCTCCTAATTAACGTTTGTAGTACGAGGTGAAGCGATTCTACTCTCTCAAAATTCCATTATGTATCAATGTTGTCTATTTCTCTCGAATTCACTTTTTTTCTTTTTCGTTTTCTTTTCATCTACCTTACTCTCATCAATTTTTGTTCATCAATAACTTCCTCTTCTTTGATCTCTTCTTTTCATTACTTGAAACAAGCCTGAAAACAACGTCACTAGGCATTCGTTTAATGAGGCTTACATTTTTCGAATCTGAATTGAAAAAGTTTGTTGCTAGATGAAAAAATTGGCTTAAAAAACAGTATTCGGATATGAAAAATTTTAACGCACATGACAACAACACGGAACGTAAACGGTATTAGGTTCAAAAAAAAACGCGAAGAAAAGCATCAAAGACTAGGACTTCTAACAATTTTTTCAGGATTTACATCGTTTTCGAACAAAACGGTTTTTTTTTTGAATTTAGGAAAACGAAAACCGATTAG
Source organism: Toxocara canis (assembly GCA_000803305.1). Classification (NCBI taxonomy): domain Eukaryota; kingdom Metazoa; phylum Nematoda; class Chromadorea; order Rhabditida; family Toxocaridae; genus Toxocara; species Toxocara canis. Next base: position 55,505 of record JPKZ01001196.1, on the reverse strand, counting down.
AAAGCATTAAAAGTGAAAAACATCACAGCTAGAAAATATTAGCGGTAAAAAAACCATTAAAATCATTGCAGATGTGAACCAAAAGAATAAGATTATCGCTGCGTTAGCGTAAGTAATATGAAATTATTAATTAAATTCAAGCGAATAAACGCATGAGAGGTAGCAAACGCTCCTACCACAGATTTAAGAAAAGAAGGCGAAAAAAAAACCGGCAATAAAGATATTTTTGAGCATATTATGTAAAACTGTACAGTTCCCTCTTCTAGAATTGTCTACATACAAACCAAATTTAGCTAATATTTTGCCAACATTAAAGCGCCTCTTTAAAAGCAATAAAATAACTTCTAGCCAATAAACGATTACTTAGAGGTGATCTGTGCCAAAAATTATATACAGCAACTTAGAGTGTGCATAATATAAAACTAAATGCACATACAGTTCCAGCAAAACACATGCGCAAATGTGTTGCAATATCTAATCAACATTTAGATGTGTCTATATTTTGGTGAAGGGGGCCGCAACAGCTCAGTGGGAGAGCCCCCGCTTTGCGTGCTGGTATACCCGGGTTCGATTCCCGGTTGCTTCCCACCATACCACTGATAGCCCAGCCAGTCGGTAGTTAACAACAGGCTAAAACAGCCAAACGGATGGCTGTGCTCAGCGCGCGATTGCCTTAGTAACATCGAGACATCGCACTGAAGGCTTGAGCGGTAACGTGCTAACGTGCTATCTTTTGGTGAACTGTCACTAGTCGATCAGTGTACCTCGTCGTTGACGATAGTATAACGTAGAATAGGTAGTAAGAAATTCTAAGTTAGCTCTTTCAGTCTTAGCTCTGAATCACACCTATATGAGGGTGAGGAGAAAGTTAAGAAGTAAAATATGTGATAAGAATGCGAATTCACCACTGTGAACAAATATATCAATCTATTAAACGTTAAGTATGCTTTTTTGAGCGTTTAGCTTCATTACAAGTGTATATATATGTATATAAAGCTTTGGCTGAGCACGCAATTGAACATAACAAATCACAAACATGAGATTATTACGCAAGCTGTGAACTTTTCAGTTATTAGTTTTTAAATCATTTTAAATATCGTTCAGCAAATATCATATATATTATAGATATAAACGGATTTCTTAGTCTCTTTTCTTTCTTTCTTTCGATTTCTATTTCTCTTTCATTTTTTTTCTAATTTCTGCATTTAGTTTCTGTTAATTTTAATGTTGACAACGTACTACTGTAATTACTATTTAATTTCAATAATGTATTTAATTTCTGTAAGTCTAAACCTCATGCTGCATAGGAATTCTTCAATCATATGCGATATTTTTTTCAATCTAAAACCCAACATTATTTAATAATTACTAATTGCGTTTTTTTTTGCTTTGCAAGCAAGCCTTAATAGCATTGCTGGGAGAAAACGCTCAAAAACACAAGGAGGCTTCTTTGGCAATAAAGTTGAGTTGAAGTGCACAGGAATTAAAGAAATCATTAATTATGACGTCTAGAAGATCTATTACCACTTGAAAATCTGTACGAAAACAGTACACAATTTTCTAGGACTGCAAAGTTACTCATGAAAAATTCGACTGAAGTTTTCTAGTATAGAAGCGATTACTTGATAATTATTATGCTCCGAAGCTAATTAATTCAAAACATTTTTTTTAAAACGAATTTTTATTCACATACAGAATTGAATAGAGTCTTTATTAGGAAACATTACAAAACAAAACAACTAAGTTAGCGCTCATACGGTTGCATTTTCATTGTCATCCATTCTCGATTCGTATCACCTCGAATGTATATATAAGAAAATCACAATCGAAATATTAAGTGATGAGCTGCTCGCTCGTTAGCGAACATCGCAAAAGAATGTGGGCATTAATTTCATAAATTATATTTGATTATTTAATAATTAATTTATACTTAACTCGTAATATATTTAATTAATATTAATTCATTAATTTCCTAATTTATAATCCGTATCTTATTCCCAAATCGACCGAATTCAGCAAACGGCTCACTTAGAGAAAGACTTAAAGTTTGTTAATCGCTAATAAAGGGTCAAAAAAAGCAGCTCATTCTCGTTGCTGATTCAAGCGAGTTTTTTCACTATTCCAAATATGCCAATGATCCATAAAATAAGTGTATATGATCAGTAAGTGTCCAATGGAAACTGTATATATCTGAATGCGCTATAGGATCGTTTAAAAAACGATTTTGTAGTTTTATTCCAAAAATTATTCCAAAAATTAAAAATTTGATTCTTTTTTATTTAATTCAATTTTTTAAATTTATTTTTGATGATAAATTTAATTCAAATTAGGAAAAATTTTAAAAAAATCGACCTATAAATTCTGACCCCCAGGTAATATTTGTGATCATTATTTTTCTAAACTTCGGATAGCTTAACTTTTTAACGTGTTTCGATTCAATCGACGATATGTGCTACAAATGTTTGAAATGTTGGTGTATCGATCTTAGCGACCCGGGTTCGATTCCCGGTTGCTTCATACGATACGAGTGACAGCCCAGCCAGCCGGTAGTTAACAACAGGCTAAAACAGCCAAACGGATGGCTGTGCTCAGCGCGCGATTAGTAACATCGGTGCTCAGCGCGCGATTGCCTTAGTAACATCGAGACATCGCACTGAAGGCTTGAGCGGTAACGTGCTAACGTGCTATCTTTTGGTGAACTGTCACTAGTCGATCAGTGTACCTCGTCGTTGACGATAGTATAACGTAGAATAGGTAGTAAGAAATTCTAAGTTAGCTCTTTCAGTCTTAGCTCTGAATCACACCTATATGAGGGTGAGGAGAAAGTTAAGAAGTAAAATATGTGATAAGAATGCGAATTCACCACTGTGAACAAATATATCAATCTATTAAACGTTAAGTATGCTTTTTTGAGCGTTTAGCTTCATTACAAGTAACACTAATAATAATTAAAGTGAGCTAGTTAGTTTATTTTTCGAGTGTCTATTTGTATCTATATTTTTTATGGCCTTTTTCCTTGCAATATATATATATATATGTATATATATATATGTATGTATATAAAGCTTTGGCTGAGCACGCATTTCAACATAACAAATCACAAACATGAGATTATTACGCAAGCTATGAACTTTTCAGTTATTAGTTTTTAAATCACTTTAAATATCGTTCAGCAAATATCATATATATTATAGATATAAACGGATTTCTTAGTCTCTTTTCTTTCTTTCTTTCGATTTCTATTTCTCTTTCATTTTTTTTCTAATTTCTGCATTTAGTTTCTGTTAATTTTAATGTTGACAACGTACTACTGTAATTACTATTTAATTTCAATAATGTATTTAATTTCTGTAAGTCTAAACCTCATGCTGCATAGGAATTCTTCAATCATATGCGATATTTTTTTCAATCTAAAACCCAACATTATTTAATAATTACTAATTGCGTTTTTTTTTGCTTTGCAAGCAAGCCTTAATAGCATTGCTGGGAGAAAACGCTCAAAAACACAAGGAGGCTTCTTTGGCAATAAAGTTGAGTTGAAGTGCACAGGAATTAAAGAAATCATTAATTATGACGTCTAGAAGATCTATTACCACTTGAAAATCTGTACGAAAACAGTACACAATTTTCTAGGACTGCAAAGTTACTCATGAAAAATTCGACTGAAGTTTTCTAGTATAGAAGCGATTACTTGATAATTATTATGCTCCGAAGCTAATTAATTCAAAACATTTTTTTAAAACGAATTTTTATTCACATACAGAATTGAATAGAGTCCTAATTAGGAAACATTACAAAACAAAACAACTAAGTTGGCGCTCATCGGTTGCATTTTCATTGTCATCAATTCTCGATTCGTATCACCTCGAATGTTTAAATAAGAAAATCACAATCGAAATATTAAGTGATGAGCTACTCGCTCGTTAACGAACATCGCAAAAGAATGCGGGCATTAACTTCATAAATTATATTTGATTAGTTATTAATTACTTTATACTTAACTCGTAATATATTTAATTAATATTAATTCATTAATTTCCTAATTTATAATCCGTATCTTATTCCCAAATCGACCGAATTCAGCAAACGGCTCACTTAGAGAAAGACTTAAAGTTTGTTAATCGCTAATAAAGGGTCAAAAAAAGCAGCTCATTCTCGTTGCTGATTCAAGCGAGTTTTTTCACTATTCCAAATATGCCAATGATCCATAAAATAAGTGTATATGATCAGTAAGTGTCCAATGGAAACTGTATATATCTGAATGCGCTATAGGATCGTTTAAAAAACGATTTTGTAGTTTTAATCCAAAAATTATTCCAAAAATTAAAAATTTGATTCTTTTTTATTTAATTCAATTTTTTAAATTTATTTTTGATGATAAATTTAATTCAAATTAGGAAAAATTTTAAAAAAATCGACCTATAAATTCTGACCCCCAGGTAATATTTGTGATCATTATTTTTCTAAACTTCGGATAGCTTAACTTTTTAACGTGTTTCGATTCAATCGACGATATGTGCTACAAATGTTTGAAATGTTGGTGTATCGATCTTAGCGCATAAGCATTTCGATAACGTTTAAAATGGAAAAAAGAAGTGTTATGAATTACTTTAGGCCATTTTTGTTATCCTATTCGATCTTAACTAATTGTTGTTTACGAATGCCCCTTCAACTAAGGAGGCTTCAAATAAGAAGGAACTCATTAAACGAATTTCTGATGCTTGTTTTGTGGATGGACGTTCCATCAATTGTGATTGCTGACTTCAATCAACCCATTCATTTTGTCAACGAAAGGGCTTAGCAAGTTCGTTTAGGACATTTCTTAAGCAACGCAATTTGATTGGCTTAACTAGCTAGCTAGCAAAACAATCTATGGCTGGCAAGAATAAATTATTTGATTTTGTGCCAACAAACGAGTTCACGCTCATTATCGTCATAAGAGTTTTGAAAGGCTTTCCAAAAATGATCCGACTAGTATCCGTTTTGAAATCGATGCCGTGCGCACCGCTCCGAGACATTCTACACTAATTGAGATGCCAACAAATGCGTTTAGGCCAAATGAAATGCCTGCCTACTGAACTGGGGTTGGAATGCAGGTTTTTGGGAATGCCCAAGTACGGACGAAATATACGGCAAAAGTGTGAATTTTGTGTACTATTTGTATATGATTAATTAATTTTGTGTGTAATTAATTAATTCATGTATTTCACCTATGAAATCAATAAGAGCGTGCCAAACATTGTCCAGTTATATGCCGATACATACTGGTATGGGGCAGGCATTATCCCAGTGGTAGAGCTCCCGCTTCGTATGTGGGAAGACCTGGGTTCGATACCCGATTGTTTTACCGACGGATCGCCAGCAGGTTGTGACCACCGGCGGCTCTGAAACTGGTCAAATCAATCATGCGTGGGGTGGTTGTCAGTTGGATGGGAATCGATGAAATTACTTGCACTTTTTACTTTTTTATTGGTCGATTGTCTTAGCCCTGATGGTCAAAAATCGTTTTCGAAATGCGCCAATAATTGATGAACTAAATGAGAAAAGTTCACACGAAATCGAGAAGAAAATGTTTGAATTATTCTGGAAAACGCTAAATCTTTTCATAAATATTCTAACTTTAAAATGAATGTTGTGCTAAAGGACAGTAAGTTAAGCTTAGTAGTCGATCATTTTGCCAAATGCAATATTGTTAACAAATTTCTTTGGCCATAGTTTCATTGACGAAAACGGTTTTTTGCCTTATTTTTCATCCAGACTAATACATCGGCCAAATTCGCTAGATGTAAGCATTGAGTCTTTGGCCAAGACCATAACACATTCAGCAACAAAACCTCTCTAATACTAGGCTAAATCCCATCCTATTTCATGAAACACTTAACGACGACGATTTCTGCCTCTCTAAGTTCCATAATTTCAGAGATGCATCTCCTTTTGTTCGCTCCCCTCTGTTTGGAAAATGCCCTCCTCACCCCTCTGCCAGAAAAAGCTCCATCTATATCATTTGAAATTATGTTTATTGACAAAACTGTTAACAATTCAACCGGGTTCTTTATTGGAAGGGATAGAATTATTCTTCTAAAATTTTCATTTGTGTGGAAAGGGCATTCTTTTTCGCTCACCCATCAAATTGTCAACGGTGCTTTGGAAGGAAACATTCTAGGAATATTTTTCTTTCCAGCTGACATAACCGATATTTCCGAAAACCTTGCTCGAGAAAGTAAGCTGTTCACCGATAATCTGAAAATCTACCGATCCTCATATGATCCGATCCGGCTTTGGTTTTTCATCTATTTCAAATAAATTTAGTTGACTGTCAGTCAAGACTGGGGTAGTTGAACATGTCTTATGTAAAATGTCCTGCACTTTATGTAAATTTTAAATAAGAGTTTTCATTAAGGTTAAATGGAGTCGGTTTTATTAACTGCTGATGAACTTGATTTGAACTTGATTTGTAAACTTGATTTGAACTTGATTTGTGAACTTGATTTGAACTTGATTTGTGAACTTGATTTGAACTTGATTTGAAAATCTGTTCCAATCAATAATAGAATTTGCATTTTGTTCAATAATTGATTCGAACGTCTTCAAACTTGCAAGATGCATTCTGTGAGCATTGCGATATGGATGTTTTTAGTGCTACGGTAAAACGTATGTTGTTTATTGTCGACAAAATTTACATGCTTGCTGTTAGGTGTGATCCTTATCCATCTACTTATTGCGGAGACTCAAGAATGCTTCACCGATATAGCGTTTCGCAAATTGCGTCACGGACAACTGTTACGAGATTATCACACTGGATTGAAAGTTTTAAAATATAGCAAGGTGAAATTTGGTTTGATTTTCTGCTATAAAATCGTAAAACGGCTTTCGAATTACCTTTCGACCTCATTCGCTGAAAAACGAAAGCATCAACTCATCATTTTCAGCTAAAGCATAAAACATGCTCCACAAACGCTGTCTTATGCAGTTCCTATTTTAGAGTTTTCAGTATTTGGGGAATAGCCTTCCTCAAAATATAACAAAGACAGGAAACATTTTCATAATTGAGAGTTGTATTAATTCATTCGACTTAAGAGCTTTTCCTGGTTTGGTCTGCTGAACACCATGCTCACTCCATCCGTTTGCTACCTTACATCTTTTATGAGCTCCTTTTTTTATTTTCGGAGCATCAAAAGTTTCTTTTACTGTTATTTACTTAGGGTTGTGCTATAAAGTGCTATGCAGTATACTATTTACCGGTAGTTGCAGTCCTTCCATCTTTACGATTTAAGTGCACCGATTTCTCTTGCTTATTATTCGGCGTTTCCTTCGACCTTTCTTCTTTTGTATGAATATGCGTAACATATTTATCCTTGTGTTCGTATGTATACATTTACATGGATGCCATATTGGCATATATCTTCAAGGGCATGTGTAGAGTCTTCTTTATTCGTTTGAGTAAATACCACTCAATTGAATTCACTAGATAGAACTCGGCATTATCAATCTCATCCATAAAGTAAGCTCTTTCTTCTGCTGACAAAAACCCCACAAATCCCCCCTTCCTCAAGTACACTTTTCATATTCTATCAAATCTATTATCCATTTGAATAAGGCGCTTATATAAATTCGTTTATTGAATCTGCTTGCCCTTCGATATGCGCATTTCCTTCGTTCAGTTCGCGTAAGCTCCTTTTTAAGTCCCCACTTCCCTCCAACAGGGTATTTTAATGGTAAGCAAACGAAAAGCATCAGTCCCCCGAGGTTTGATCTCGAGCTTTTAAGCTATGTCAAAATGTTGATGCCTAAAAGTTATTTCTAGTGCTCGTAAGAAAATATCGAATAGAATATAGCAAAACAGAATAGAAATGTTAGTGTGTGGCATAGAGTGCAATAAAGTGAATGGAATAACATTATTGGGAAGCATCAACAATGTAACTGGAAAAGTGATCAAAAGCAAGAAAAGGATGGAATCGAACAGAATTGAATATAAAATGAATTTCTCAACAAGCTACTGTGAAGAAACAACCAACGCAGTTAACAATGAACACGCGAGAAATTTTAAAAAAAAAAAAAACAAAACAAAACGTTCAACGCGCTGTGCAATCGAAACGGAAAGTTCACTCACTCTGTTCATTTGAATGCAATCATCACGTCTCAATGTGATTGCAATATGATATAGTCATGACGAGGGTATATATCTACACATATGTAGTACATATATACCTTTCCTTATTCCTACTTTCTTATTCTAAACGCTATGGCCTTCAGCGCGATGTCTCGATGTTACTGAGGCAAACGCACGCCGAGCACACCCACCCCTTTGGCTGTTTCAGCTTGCTGTTAAGTACTACTCGTTAGCTGGGCTGTCAGTGGTATGGTGGGAATCAGCCTGGAATCGAACCCAGGTCTCCCGCACGCGAATCTGGGACTGTACCACTGAGATATTTGCGCCCTCTATGTTTGCCCTCTATG
>JPKZ01001196.1:31631-46820 GCA_000803305.1 Toxocara canis | reverse complement strand
TGTATGGAAATACATCTCATCGCTGGCAATACGGAATTATTTGCATAAAAAGCGTGACCTGGACGCTCGCTGTGGGCAATACCGGAAGCTACCGTGGCACTACGTTTTGATGCCTTTCTTGCGGCATTAACATTTGGTAGGCCAAAAATGGAAAGGTAAACAGAAAAAAACCTTAAGATCGTTAGCTATTGCCGTTGACGCACTAATTAATAACCTATAGAACATCACATTTTCGCTTCGTTCATCCACCATCTATTTTATTCAATGAAAGATGGAGCGGAGAATCTTGTTCGTGAGGGTAGCTATGAGTGCTATGAAAAGCATGATACGTGATAATAAATAAATGATGTTGGCAACGGAAACCTCAATATGCGTGGAGACTTTTTCGCAAAAAAAAACAGATTTTGCTGAGAACGAAAGAGAAAAAAAAAGCATTGAATGCGAGAAATCTCGCGACTTTTTGTCCCGTGACTTCCGTGCTCCTGAGATTTTCTCATATTAGGTCGAATGTAATCAACTAAGACGTTCTAAAGAATCCGTTCAATTTGAAACTTTTGAAAATTAATAGAGAAAATCATAAATGAGTCGAAAAAGAAGTCAGCTTAGACTTAACTGGGAAAATGTTGAAATTTTATAAAATTTTCTTGCCATTCTACTGAACCCATTTTGCTCGCATATCGTAGTACTCTAAGCTTATTACATCTAAAAGCTTCTGAAATTCTTAACAGGGAAGCGATTGATGAGATGGATGAGATGAGAAGCATTTTATTTAATCCTCTATAATAAGACTCATTTGATAAATATGCAGCTGGAGCTGAGGCCCGATTTTGGTGATTGTAAACGCTTTTTATTGAAAACAAAATTAAATTGTACTACCCAAATCGTTTAATGAATGGCGCAAAACAAGTGGTTTGCAATAAAGCTAGAAAATGAAGACAAATAAAGTGCAAATACTTATGATTCGATATGCTATTAAGCGTAACGATTTCCTAAACAATTTTGGTTTGGCTATCAATATTAGCGTATAGACAATATGCTTGCGTTATTCATGTACCACATTTCCACCTATTAAATATGTTCAGAAAATGAATGAAGAATTAGAGAACTCATTTAGTTGGGAAGCTTAAACTTGAATGGTGGGTTATTCGTCGTTCAACTGAATCAGGCCGATTGTATTTGTACTCGTGATCGACTTTAAAATCGATATATGTACGCAAATATGATATCGATCGACTTTTAAATCGATATATGTACGTAAATATGATATCGATCGACTTTTAAATCGATATATGTACGTAAATATGATATTGATCGACTTTTAAATCGATATATGTACGTAAATATGATATCGATCGACTTTTAAATCGATATAGTACGTAAATATGATATCGATCGACTTTTAAATCGATATATGTACGCAAATATGATTAGCAATCCATGGTACTGTATAGCTCATAGAATTCATCTAATACAAATAATATCAATGCCCAACCCAAAGAATACAATCTCAGCTCCAGAGATCAATTACTGACAAGTACAACTCGGGAACACTAATCATTTTATAACCTATTGTGCGTAAGCCATAGCTATAGAAGATAGCGATTAAAATAAATTTTTCATTTTGGAATTTTCAATGAAAAACTGGATTCGATAAGCGCACTGTGATACGCTAAGCTACCTACCGTGCCAACCAACGGCTGTAGCACATCGAAACCACAAGACGCAAGCCCTAATCTCACTTCAGTGACATGCATCTTAAACGCTACGTCCGCAGTAACGAATGAGCTCTAGTGCAAGAAGCGTTGCACCGCATGCATAAAAAGACTCGATTACCTGTGGCTGCACAGATGTTAGGAGGCTACAATATCAGCAAAAGTGTGAAATTATCACGAAACATATAAATAAGGAGATTATCGCAAAAGGAAATGAATTATTACCAAACGAACAATTGACAGAAATTGGACATGAAATGTCTGTATAAGGTCAAGTTCATGTTGATGATTAATCGCAACTCATTCTGCCTCCAGCATATGCCATTTATTGCAATAACTAGCATCAACTCTCAAGGAAGAAGAAACTTTAAAGAGACAGTTTCGAACGGCATAGGACTGGCGAGAAAAAGGCTATAAGAATGTGAACGAAGGAATTATGATGGGAAATGGGATTGGCGACGATGCCTACATGGCTAGTACTCTCATCATAAGAATCGGTGGCAACCGTTTCTTCTCGTCATAGCAGCAGGACGATGTAAGCCACGCCTCAAATCACCTACAACTAGAATAAGATGCCAGAGACGATTACGCGAAAAACACAAACAGCAAATATATGCACTAAATATCCGTGTTATTTTTATTCTGAAAGAGTGCGTACTGTTTGCGATAAAAATAAGCATTTAGTTGTTGCGCACAACATTCGTCGCATGACGAATTTTACATGAGCATGATTTTAAAATTCCTTTTAGATTTTCTTCTATAATACTTTCTCGATTCTCCTAAGAATGTTTTTAATTTTCCCAATGGTTACCACGCTCTTTAATCTACTAGTGCTCATTGCACTTTTCGTCCCTATCTTTATCGCTAATAATATTTAATGTGTTTGAAATATGATGTGCTTTCTTTCATTTGACCGCACTCAAAGACGACGGCCGTTTGTGCTGTATATACTTTACGTTAGGCTATCCATCTTTTCAGGGGTTTTTTTTGTTAGTTCATTGCGTGATGCGATAAGGCTTTGCTAATGACACACGGTTGTCACTAATAACAGTAATGGGGTTCTCTTCTGTCTCGTAAATTTCACCACACTAAGATTACAAGAAAAGGAGTAATGGAGAAGAAAAGAAATAGGTATCCCAAAATCCCATTTTTTAATTCACTAGAAAGCATTGAGAGGAGCTAATAGAGCAAAACGAGTCGAATAGCTAATTTTTTCGTAATCATCAAAAAAGTTTCGCGTTTTTTTTTCTATGCACTTTTCTACCGAACTTAATTATAATTGATTCTGAGTTAACGATTCTGAATTATTATGATTCGATACATTCAGTTAATCTCGAAAACAGATTGCAATGGAAGAGTTTTGAAAAAAAATCACAGCAAATGTGAACAACAAAAAGTGCATATTAATTCTGAAGGTGAAAATTTATATGACGTCAAACCGATCTAAGAGAGTGGAGTACAAGGAACATTGGCAACAAAGCAGCGGAATCAAACAACTGATTGTCATTTGTTATTCTCTCTCTCTTGCACGAGACCACTTGGTGAGATCACCTAAATTCTTGTAAAGGCAGTACAGATTACCTCATATAGGTAGTGAAGTACCTACTGCTTAAGCCACCTCTATCAGATATGAGTAGCATATATACAGAGCTTTGCACAGTGCTATTGATAAGTCGCTCATTAAGGATGAGAAAGGAATAAGAAGTTAGAAAATTCTACGAACACTCAGCATCGTTTTGCATTCGCATTCTTGAGGAATTTTCTAGAAGTTAGCTTTAAGGAACTACTCTGCCGGCAGTTTTCATCGGCCTACAAAAAAGCCGTTCCGCTACCAAAAAAACTTCAACTTTTAAGAACTGACGAGCGTTATCAAAATTGTCAAAATTTTTTTCTCAAATTTTATAATCATTTCGAAGAAAAATCAGTTCAATTTATCAAATTCATGGAGACTTTTGAAAACTACTTATAAAGTTTCGTAAATATCTTTTTCTAAAGCGCCAATAATTTGCAAAAGAAAACACCATATCTTGAATTTTTTTATAGAAAAATATTGGCGATATCAGCAAGACTTTTCAAGTTCTTTCAAAACAAGTTTTCTGGATGACCGACTTAACCTCATAAATTGTCGAGGAATTCTGAAGAAAATTATTGAATTTTACTGGTTTTTAGTGCATTTCAGGAAAACATTAGCTTGGTTGAAACTTTTTAGCATTGTTAAGATAATAATCTAATCGCATCAATCGTTCTTTTACAAGGAATCGTCAAAAATGGCTTGGTCGATTCTAGGTCTTCCTTTTCTCAAAGAGCTAAAGATCACATTTACAAACGACTTGTTGCAAAAATGTCTCTTATCACTGAATTATCAATAAGTACATAGTATGTGATAAGAGTGGAAATGATGAAGTGAAAAACAAATTGATTTCATAAAGGAAATGTTTTTGCTTAAAAAGCTCTTGACTACCGTATAACGCTGGCAGAGGATATCATCCATTATAAATTGCATAACGCAAAAGCACTTCTTCGAGCTCCCTCATAGAAAAAAAAGTTGCAAAAAGTTTGAATATAGTGGCGTTTTTGGATGATAAACTTTACCGTTTGGAGAATTACTTTTTTCGTAAACATATGCCTCATTAAATCACCTCACAACATTTTGTACTGGCTTTGCAAAAAAAAAATGAAATATTTTCAGGACAAGAAATCCTTGAAGATTTGATACCGAACTTTGAAAAAAAAAAGTCGCAAGAAATAAGCAATAAAAACTTTTCAAAGTCGAAAATCTTGTAATATGTGGATAACTTACCAGTTTATGCATATCGTATACTCAAGTAGCGTTTTCTTTCCAGTTCAACGCAAAAATAAATCGGCTTCAAGTTATTGTGCAATATTCCATTGCATCAAATTGATATGCAATTTTATGTTCTTTCAATTTGTTATGCAATTTTATGTTCTTTCAAGTTGTTACGCAACTTTATGTTCTTTCAAGTTGTTATGCAGTGAACTGCTAATTCATCTCTTCAAATTAGCAGCATCTTTACGAACTGCTAATGGAGATGATAAATTAGCTGTTCGTAGAGATGTTTTAAGAAAAATAAGTGAATTATCGTTGATCGTCGATTTCGCACTTTCGGCGCATGCCACTCACTTTGACTTCAACATATACACATATACCTATCACGACTAGCACAGCACTCCTCTACTCGACTAACCATTTCCTCGAACACTCTTCGTTTTAGTATCCCTAAAAAATGGTCATAACTGCTTTTCGAGGACCACGCTTTTAAGAGTATCGAAAAAATCACAATCGCCTGAAATGCCAAAGGTTAATGTTCGTTTAGATAGCTACGAAAACGAATTGTTTCTTCAGGGTTCTTTTCTACTCAAAATTGAAGAAGCCCAATTCGATGTGGAGAGGTTTCCTTTTGCATAACTGTCGTTTTAGATTTGCGCGCACTGAAAGGATCGGCAGATGGGACTGACCTTAACGACTCATTAAGAAGCTAATTAAGTATAAAATTGTTCAACCGAGCAAATACTATAGAAAATGCAACAAATGCCTCGAATTTATGGTTGTCACGCTTTACGAGACCTTTTATTGGCATACCGAAGACAGGCATACGCTCATGTGAAATAACGCCGAATTCTTGACTCTCGGAGACGTATATGATCGCTGCTTTTTATTAAACAGTAAAGGCAATGAAGCATGCTAGTATCCGATCCGTGAAATGAAAGACCGTAAGTCCGGGGAAGAAGGGAGTTGTGCCGAAAGAAGTTTCTATGGGGGCCTCTATTAGGTGTTGCACGGTATATTATTTGCTAGTTAATGGTGGATTTTGATGACTAATTACAATGATGACTAGTTCATGAATACTTAATATTTTGGGCACACAGAAACCGTTCGTTCTAGCAAAAATAAATCTACTGCTTTAAGTAAGCTGGAATGCGCGATAGGGAATGGGCATGTGTTTTTCGCAGCCTGGTTAAAACAATCTAATACTCCCCTCATAAATGCTTAAAATCAAATGAAGAATCTCTTGCAATGGAGCCCAATGGAAGACAACCACCGTTTAGAATAGCTAGCGGTTGATCTGATACCTTCTCGGCTAAACCAGTATAGCGTGGTTAGCCTTCGAGAAGCAGCGAGAGTGCAATCTGGATCAGTCAGTGCAATGCTCATATTTAGTTCAAGAAGCTTTTCGGATCAAAGCGGATAGTAAGTGACATAAAGAAGACGTTAAGTGAGATCAGATGATATTGCTGGTCTGTGGTGCCCATTAACCTTACAGGGATGATTTTGAGGACGCCATAGTAAGTGTTGACTCAGCTTTTAACGTTGATTAGTACAACCTTTACAATGCGCTGTCTTCGCATGTTATTTTAGTATCGCCGGCTTGAAATCGGCTACAACTTCCACGAATCAATTGCAGCGATAAATCGTTAAAGCGAATGTAGGCTCCTATTTTTAACTGTGCAATCATCAACGGTCAAAGCAAAATATGTTTTAAGGAACTCTGAGGTGATGTCATCTAGTAACTCTAGTGCGAAAGTGCTAGAAAGCGTTTGAGTAAGAAACGGTATCACTAGTGAGTGTGTCCAAACGATGACTTCTGATGCTTCCACAAATAGGGATGACAAAATCTCATCGGTACTTCGTATGTTTACACCCATACTTTCCACCTTTCATCTATTTCTGCTACGGTTATATTAGTAGCGATTCGTTGCAGAATTGAAAGCCTTCAGTGGACGCTGCGTAAGTTGGAGGCAGTGAGTCCAATAATGTCCCGACTTCGATAGCCGGAGGGGGAAATGATTCGAATATGAGGGTTTGCTGACCTGCGATCTATGATAATTACAACGCCTGCATACTAGGCATTTCTATATAACAACTGTCTGTGTTAAGCGCACGTTTTTGGCCGAAAGACAAGGGTAGTATGAGAAAAAAATATACAAGACAGCAAATTTACTTATTCTAAGAGCAGAATCGCTAACATTTCGGAGCTAACAGTGGAATTCAAAAGAGAAATTTGCATAACAAGAACTCGTGTAATCCAAACGGTGTTCAAGCTGCGATGTTTTGCGGGGAAATTTTTCTTGCCGTAATCAAGACGGCGAGAGAAACTTTCTTGAAAAACGTATGAAAATCGAAGAAAAGAAAACGTTTTCTCTCTCAAAAAAATTTTCCACTTTTTGCATACGACGAAGAAGTTTTCACGGATGGACTTTTTTCCATGAAATGATAGCCAAAGAACTAGGAGAAGTTGATATACGCAGCCTGTATTTGCATACTTTGTATGTACGGTATGTACGGTAATGGAATTGCATGTACGGTACGGTAATGGAAATTTCTCCATAATATTCGTAAATGCGCTTTATATTTGTAAAAAATTTAATCCTATAATTATGGGACGGCTAATAAGTAACGTTGAATTTTCATGTTTCATGAAAAAAGATTTTTTAACGAGTGACGCTAAATTTTTATATTTTTTTACGCATGCTTAGTTACCTTAACGAAACGGAATGAATTTTTCTCTTCCATGTGCCAAATCCATAACTCAAATAATAATCGAAGCTGTCTTTGGCACTTTTCGCTTTCCTAGTTTCCATTAACCTTAGTCAGCGAAAAAAACCCCAGTGGAAGAGCAATCAAATGATAAACAGCAACAGTGTTTATTGCACTTATAAATTTCACTTTAAATCTTTTTCAAACAATTAATTATTTACGAATTAATCAATTGCCAATTAATCATTTACCAATGAATCAATTATCAATTAATCATTTATCGACTAATCATTTATCAATTAACCATTAACAATTAATCATTAGAAACAATCATTATCCACTGGAAATGGTTATATTTCAAATCCATAATGAATACAAATGATGGTGTTGGTATGGCATTATCTTGATTTTAAAAAAAAACTTTTCAGACGCTTTTCAAATTTCAAATAAAATGCCGAATCGACCCGAAATCCAATGACTAACTGTGGGCTAAAATTTAAAAATTTTTTTTCGAAAACTACTCAAATACCTCAGTTTTAGGTTTAATAAGACGTTTATAAAGAGTTAAGTAGTTTCGTATATGGTCGAGATGCCAACGAACTCAAGGCACCACGGTAATTGGACGGAGGCAAATAACCTTTGCCGATCACAAATACCTATGGGCAGTAATATATAGACACCACTAAAAAAGTGGACATTTGAATACAGCTTAGAAGGCTAAGTTGATGAAACTAAAAAATTCGTGTGACACTTCAATATAAGCAAACAAACTAATTGACGGAGCACTATCAACGTTTTGATATATTGCACAGTTATTCTTATTGTAGCAGCATACAATAAATACTGTCGACGCCATAAATAAAACCATACTGATCTTTATGGCAAATTTAAGCGGATTTGTCATATGAGAGTTACAAGAGACGGAAGTGTAACAACAGAAAGCTTAGATGCTATGGCTGTTTAATATAAGAGACGGAAGTGTAACAACAGAAAGCTTAGATGCTATGGCTGTTTAATATAAGAGACGGAAGTGTAACAACAGAAAGCTTAGATGCTATGGCTGTTTAATATAAGAGACGGAAGTGTAACAACAGAAAGCTTAGATGCTATGGCTGCATCCAAAATATTTGAAAGTTGGGAAGAGTTTGATAATTCGCATTCAGATAGTTACTAGACGGCCATTCCAAGAGGGCCACCATCCAGCCATTCCACTTTTGCATTCAATTTCCAATATTATCTAATTGAACATCTCTTCTTTTTTTGCCTATCGCAGCAGCTAAAGGAGCAAACAATTAAAAGATTAAGTTGGCGCTGAAGTGGGCCATCGGCAGCCAATATGAACGCTGAAAACGGGAGAATTATCGGAGACTAGTGCGGTACCAAGGGGTGGCACAAAATGAGAAAAATGATCAAAAGAGAGACTTAAGAGTTTATGCGGGGATCACAAAGGATTAACTAACATTCCACTTGGACCCCTAGAATCTTGCACGTGGTTAGGCTGGCCAAATTCTGCGTACTTAATAAAACAAAACTTTCAACTATCGTAAAATTCAGCAATACGTTTACTTCCTTTTTTAATTGCATACAATTCATATTTCTATTATCAGTTAATTTCCCACCGCTTCCGTTTCATGATTTTACGCATTTTTTCTTTCGATCGAGAAAATCGGTTGAGGAATTTCGATATTTATAAGAATTTTTCAATAAGAATTTTATCTTCTTTCACTGCATTCCAGACGTAGCTCTATGCGATCTTTCTTTTCAAATCCGAACTTATAGTTCTGGAAAGTTGGACTATTAGAAGCTCAAGAAACAAAATTTCTAGGTACAATTTGCAAAATTGAGCAAGCAAATTTACGCAAACATGAGTGAACATTATTATGTAAAACTTTTTTCTTTTCAGTTAGAAAGCACAGTTCGCAACTGTAAAAGCATTCGATAATTTATGATCAGTTTGTGGATCACTTATGGAGATCAATGAGGAAGTATAAACGCTGAAACAACAACATAATGAGCTTTCTTGCTTATGAGGATGAACATTTCTTTAGCGATCTTTTTAGTCAACGCTCGATACAATTTTTTTTAGAACTTATTAAATATTCTTCATGACAACAACTTGATTACGTGCAGTACAATTTTTTGCATACACATAAGAAATGTATACTACTCCTTTATGTACAGGGAAAAAAAAAGCAGAAATGAGAACGCTATCGTAAACATTTGGCCATCAAACGGTACCTGTAATTAGGCGATATGATGTCCCCCAAAAAAAAAAAGGGGAACAAAAACTAGATTGGAAGGTTTTTCAAAATTTATGGTTGCAAGGAAAAGTGTAAGATATATGGGCAATTAGGGATATGTGTTACGAGCGAAAGGCATTACTATGCTGAAGTACGCTGAAATAAACGCGAAAAGTAATTTGTAGCAGAAAAAAAAGCTATCCATCACTTTAATGGGCTTGCGATACGCTTTGCAAATAATTTATGAAAAAGTAGATGCTACCAGGAAGCATTATTTAGGCGACGAAGATCACGAGCATCATTATGTTTCGATAATAACGCACGTTTTGAAAGAGCTCTACTTTTGGAAACAAATTTCTCTCTGTTAAGAATTCGAGGCCAAACATCATATCATCTGTGCGCCTATTTGAGCATATATATTTGATAGAAGCTCTACATAAGCCATCCTGTCCTCTCTCCTTTCCCCCCTTTTATATGTCGGTCGAAAAACTTTTATAGCCCTCGAGTACATAAAAATTTACAAACGCAATTCTATGCTATTCTTTCGTTTCATAATTTCCTCAAAACAAATGTAATATTGCACCTCGCGAAATATGCAGTCTGGATGGGATATTCGCGCAGAATATGCTCCCTCTTCTCCCTCCTTCAGAAAAAAAACAATGTAACCTTGAAAATGAGTGGCAACCATGAGAAACTAGAACCCTAGACACAATAGAACTTCGTTACACTGACAGGGCCAAATTCTTTTTTTTTTTGTTATGAAGGGGGAGGGGGTCGGCGAAGTGTCAAAAAATTCATGAATGAATGGAATTTGGTCCTGACGCAGATCATGACTGATCATGATTGATCATGACAGATCATGATTGAATTGTTCGCCAAAAACCTGGGCGTCGATGAACGACTGCAAATGAACTCAATGCTGTGCTAATATTAAAATGAAGTCAAATGCGGACATTAGTCTGTAAAGCGGTCAGAATTCAGCGATCATCGTTTGTTGCTCTGAAAAAAAAAATTCCACTGGTTATCGATATTCAGTAGAAAAAAAGAACTTAGAGTGGACGAAAACATCACAAACAATTTATGGCTCAATATGGCGATATGGTTCTCAGCTATTTGCGTTTTTTTTTTTCTGTGAGGTCAATCGCAGTTAGCAAATATATTTATAGCCAAATGTAGAAGCATTAAAGAGCTGGGAGGTGAGAAGATGATCACAGGAACGAGCTCAGCCAGCGATGATAGTTTTCGCTTACCATGGAAATCACAGAACTAGGCATGAAACAACAGCCGTTTCTGATCCCCTCTTCCTATGTTGATATCGCTGCCGCCAACGTCAACAAACGACTCATATCTCTTGCCTACTGTAATAACATATCTCCTGATGGTATCCTATACATTTTCCTCAAACGAACCACAGATACCACTTCATCTCCACTTTGCCACTTATTCTGTCGACTGCTCGTTACTGCTACCGGATGGAAAAAAGCGATTATCCGTCCTGTTCGCAAAAAGCGATCAAAGATGCAACCTCAAAATTACCGACCCATATCCCTCATTCATGCCATGTTCAAAGTGATGGAAAGGTTAATTGCCTCTAGCCTCAAGGAGTATTTCAGTACCAGTCACCTATTCTCGCTACTCCAACATGGTTTCCTCAACAACAGATTGACTGTAGCTATTCTTCCTAGAACGTTTCAGAACTGGTTTTCGCGCATCGACTGTGGCGGCTACATTGGTTGCATTTACTTTGACTTCAAGAAAACGTTTGACTCAGTTTCTTTGCCAAAATCGTTCCTCAAACAAAAATCCTACAGAATCAAAGGCTCCCTGTTGCATTGGATTAACGGTTTCCTTTCCGGTCGCTTCCATTCAGTGCGTATTGGGAGACTGCACATGTGATTTTCAACTGATCAGCAGTGGAATTCTTCAGTGGTTCGCCTTGCGCCCTCTCATATTTCTTATCTTTATTAACGACCTATCTGATTACCTCCCATCTGACTGCAAATGTTTCCTGTTTGCCAACAGTGTCAAAGTTTTTTTCACCACCACCGCTAACCCTCAAGTTATTCTCAACAGTACTGGCCACTGGTCATGTGAGTGGTTGCTTCCTCTGGCCACAGACAAAACAAATCTCAGCCGATTTGGCCGAACTAATGCCGAAATTTACCGTCTAGTCAACGGTTATGCATTTGCAACAAGGAGTGCAGTTAAGGATCTGAGGATTACGATCAATAACAGCCCCAAGTTCCGCGACCATACTTCTAACATTGTAAAAAAAAACAAATGCAAGGAGTTCCTTTGTTCTGCGAGCATTCTCTTTAAGAGATATAAAGCTACTTACTAAGTTAATTACCGTCTACATTTGCCCACTTCTCGAGTATGCCAGCACAGTCTGGTCTCCTTCTGTTCCTAGTACTCATACTCACCGTCTAAATTCAAAGGTGCTTCACCCTTCGATTATTCAGAAGGCTGTATACTCTATCAACTGTGACTCCTAATTGTATGCAAAAGAGCTAGCGCTCGAGGCTTGCAGACGTTTGAGCTGCATTGGTTCAACTTTGATCTCCACATGACGTATAATATAGTTCGTAGTAGTATTGACATCCCCTTTGAAGAGTTCTTCGAATTATCCCCCACAGCTGGCAGCACTTGCTGGACAAATTCTTTTAAGCTTACTGTTAGCAGGTGTAGACAGAAAATATTCCGGCATTCCTTCTTTTAAAAAAATCATTTCGCTACCACCGCAGTCATTCCGGTTTCGCATCTCCAATAAGAGAATAAACATTGCCTCACCCCCCTCTTCCCTGCTGCCATTATTCTTATTCTATACGATTTCACTTTTACTGGTATGTTCACATATCGCCTTGCTATATCTTCCACGTATACACTGAGCGTTACTGCTATTATTGGTATTTTATATATTTAAATGTGCACTGTTTCGCAAAAGTGTCTTCCACGTTATGACCTGCTTCTAACCGTTCCTAACTAAGGCTTGCTTATTTATTTGCTTTCTTTCTTGTATCGGTTGGGTGGTATATTTGCTTTTACGCAAAACGCCGTTTGTAATAAGTATTTCTTGCTTACGTATGCGAATAAACTCAATCAATATCAAACGTCAGTAACGTTATGCATTTCCGGCATATGGACTAGCAGCTGAAAATCAAAACAGTGGCGTGTGGATTTTGCTGAGAAAAAAAACGAAAGTGACTGGCACAATCAGTGAAAGATTTATCGAAAAATTATTTTATCATTATTTTTCACTCTATTTATCATTACAAATGTCACAGTACTGTAATCTTCCCTTTTTGAACGTACAATGTGAGAGCAAAGGCGATTACGGTATTTGGCGCTCTGGTACACTGCCAACAGCCAGTTTCTGCTGGTAATAAAACGATTCCGTTCATAGTTGGCAACACTAAAAGGAATTAATAATGACCAAATTTTGTATGAGTTTTGTTACAACAACTGATGATATCATTATTTCTGTCAGACTGTCTTTATGGCGAATTTTATCGCTTCATAATTACTTCTCTATTCAATGTTATAGCAACAAATGAAATGTACTCACATAAATTCTTAGTGATTTCAGTTCGGTGGCAAAATGAGCTAGTTAATTGGGAATTCGCTATCAAACTGAGTAACGACGTAGAGTTGGCTGGCGTGGTGCACTTTAACGAATTGAGCACCTCTTGAAGCACCGTATTCAACGTCGAAACGCCGGCTCAAATTTCTAGCGCCAATCGACGACTATCGAGAAAATGTCCGACAAAACGTTGCATTAAACTACGGTGAACTTCTTGACATTTCGTAAAAGGCTGCTTATGCTTCAAATGAAAGTTCTTTATTTGTTTTGAAAAGGAGCCAAGGATGGAAGAGACAGAATGAAAGTTAGAGGACTCAACTCAGTGTTCCCGAAATGTTCAGGGGGTATCTTCAAACTTAAAAAGTTAAATTTTTTTTCTAATATTATACGTAGAATTGTTGAATTAAGAAAATTCATTAGCGTACAATATGAAGATAGCTTACAATGAGCGAAAGAGTGGCTACAAATTGGCAATAAACAAGAAAAAATTCAATTTCATTGTAAACAGATCATGACTTATACACATTGGTCCAACTACAACTGCGAGTCGACGACAACCATTCACATGAACGGCTCGATACTCACAAATGGTGAACGTAGAAAAGAAATACATCCTAAATAGAAATTTTCTCTCGGGATTTTATGCATTCCCACATTGCTACATCATAGACAAATCAGTAATAGACTGTGACCTGATCACTGTACAACGAAATCTGCTGAAAAATTCATATTCTCTTTCCACTAGTAGATGTTTGAAATAGATTATGAAAAAAAAAGAACCTTGTTCAATATTTCAGCTATGGTAAACGTAATGATAAATATTTACAATGGTCAATTACTATGGTAAATTACTGTTTACTATGGTTAATTACTATTAATACGGTAAGTAGTTACTATGGTGAACGAAATGATGAGACGCCGAAATGGAAATGAAGATTTGTGGAAACTAAACGTAATGGGGTCGTCGCAAAAACGAAACTGCAATACGCATGCCGTATGCTTACGTATGATGCCGATCGAATTTTAAATGTGAGCGATCACGTCACATACGTGACATGCGTTGGGCATGCATGCCAAATAACCACCGATTAACTCTGAGGCCACAGAAACGGAAAACATTTTTTTCATGCAAAATAGGGCGTTCCCTTTGTTTAGCAACTATTTGGCTAAATGATGAGCGCGGATGGTGAATGAGAATTTCTATGAAGATAGAAATAGGCTGCTACAATTTTCGTTACTTACTAGTTAGTTCATCAAGAACGGAGCATGATAAAGAAAAAATGGAAAAAAAAATCTTTTTTTATACTTCAGAAGCATATGCAATGTGCAGATGCGACGACTAAGAAGTGGTTCTAAATGTGAAATGTCATCATTCAAGGGATCGAAATACTCTACCGTAGTGCAGAGTAAAGCGGATCGAGGGATGGCTAACAGCGTCAACACCCACAACTTCGAAGCTCCGATTTGGAAATTTAATAGCTGCTAAACACGGGAGTAATTTCGCAAAAGAGCACATCTTCGCGCATAATTAATTCTTTAGAAATTAATTCCTAAAAAAAGTAATTAATTCTTTGAAAAAAACTTGCTTTGCGTAATTTGTACATCAACAGACGATTGAGATGGTATTACGTGTCGGCAAGCGGAAAGCTCATTTGGATGGAACTTTACAGGGCGTAGACAATTGTTGAAATTCTTTCTTCCCCAAGTTCGTATCGTTGAAGTTTTTCTTGTACAACTCATCTTGATTAGCATCAAAAAAGTGCAGTATATTTTTTTAAAGTATACCCTTCCTGCACCTATCTCTTCAGAACCTCTCTCTTCTCATCGAAATTAAAATGACTTATTTATTTCCCCACCCTCAGCTGTACCGTCCGAAGATGGGAAGTATCCGATGCTAATACCAGAACGGTATTTGGCTAATGAAGATCTGCTCTGCCGAAGAGCGCGCTTGAAGTTTTCTTCTTTTGTTAAAAAATTTACACGCAAAATTGAAAAGTGTGCTCAGATAACCAAAGCAGTTAAGAGCATCAAAATTCTAACTTGTCACTTTTTTCTGATCACTACGAAACTTTAACAGCTACACCCAATCATCTAGAATGAAACAACCAAAGTTGCTGATCAAGGCATCAAAAAACTATTCCGAATCAAGTCCAGGTTGTG
>JPKZ01001196.1:8269-21458 GCA_000803305.1 Toxocara canis | reverse complement strand
CTCCCCTCCTTCATCCCTATCGCAAGTGGAAATACCTAAGAGAGGTTGAAGTGGAGCACTAATCACCACAAACTGCAGCTAGTTTCATAAGATAATAAGTTAGAATGAAGGGGATTTATGAAGACTGCAAGTAAAATTTAGAACAGATAACAGTGAGACTTGCTTTCATTTTAATCGCAAAATACACAATGCAGGAAAATTCCCCATGGAAATGTGCCTGAATATTTTACGTGCAAGAATCGCCCAAAAAAGATCGAAATGCGGCTGCGCCCAAAGTTTTTCATGAAGCATTAATTGGCCCTTTTAACCTTTTTTTTGAAAGAACGAAATATTACTTTTGCTAAGCTCCGTAAAAGGGTTCAAATTGTTGCCGAGTACGTTCATCGTTCACTCACCACTGCCACAATATGTATTTCCCGGCCATTTCTCTACTGCTGCAAAAGTGCAGCAAACCTATCAAATGAAAATCAACTTACATTGAGGTGATTGATCCCTGTTGGCAAAAGCGTTCGAAAATCATTGAAGCAATATTTACCACGTTATTATAGTTGGATAACCTTCCATACTGCTGGAAGGATCAACGGCTGCGACGTCTATATGGCGTTGCTCGGATGCGGCTAGCTCAGGATCGCGATAGATGGAAAAATTGCCAGCTGCATCGATGGAGAGAACGATGAAATCGATTAAATCACAGCTGTTCAAGGTAATCAAGGTAAAGTATAGTTGATCAACATAGTTGCAGTATGTTTTTTTAGTAGAATTTCTGTCTGAAGCGCGACAATCAAAAATCCGTGTAGCATATATATTTGTTTCGGCTCTCATACATGTTAAACCCTAAGCGATTAGAAGTGAGATACACTGTACTTGTTTCAATGTTTCCTTTCACATTTTTCGTCTCCTTTCTTTACTTGTTGAATACAAAACTTTGTCGTTTTTAACGTCTCTTACTACTTTTAAAAACGGTTAAACTAAATCGCAGTGTAATGTTAACGTCTTAGCATAACGTTTCTTTTTTTGCAATATGAAACACTTTTAGACGAAGTTCAAAACAGCAGAATAGAAAGTACGTAGCTGATGCATGAAAAATCAGTAAATCTCAAAGCTGAATATTTGAATAATGAAGTCCATCAGTCGAAAGCTTATTCTTATCGGTTCAATGAACTTGTCAGGATATTTTGTATGCTTCCAGTTGGATGTGAAGCTCTAGAGGAATATTAGAACTAAATAGAAGTTGTGGAAAAAATATTGAACATAAAAATTTCATGCCAAGAAAGATGGATGAAGAGCTCTTGAAAAAGAAAAATTTCATGCCAAAAAAGATGGATGGAGAGCTCTTGAAAAAGTTTTTACGAGACAAACTAATTCGTATTTCTTTGCCATTTCGGCTTGGAAAGTGGACAAGAAAGCCGAACAATATTCTAGCAACGGCTGAAAGATAAGCAAAAAATAGCACGAAAGACTGCCAAACTGACGCACACATGACAATCCCAACGAATCGAACAATGCACCACGGGGAAACCTGTAGGATTTTTGAAGCGCACTCTGCAATTATCAGTTTTCTTGGGGAGAAAAATCACATGAAGAAATTGATTTTCTTGAAAATTTTTGTTCATCGCAGTTTTGGCCATGCCGAGAATTGGTAATTGCGTTCCATAAAATTGTTGGCACACTCCCGGAAGTGAAAATCAACCTCAAAAAAGCGCTACTCATAAATTTTAGTTGCAACAATTGTGATCAAAAAATTCTACTGCAAAAATAAACGATTCTCAAAATTGGTTGTAAACGTAGATGGCGGACACCAATATGGTTTGGGATATGGTTTGGCAAATTGTAACCACGATCCAAATGGTTTGGGACCGAATTCAAATTTTTCGTTCCCCCTTTTTTCCCGTTTCTTAAGATTTTATCAGATATTCAAAACTAAGATATTCAAATTAACATTCAAATTAATCAAAAAAAACAAGATATTCAAAATATTTTTATCAGAATAACCGAAATGCTCAGCAGAAGAGGATTATCGGCTCTGATTGTCGGATAGTGATCTATTTACTGGAAAAAAAAGATTGAAATTTTGAAGAAAAATAGAAAAAAAGGAGTTTTGCTTACAAAAGAACTTCTTGAGATGAACGTAAGATTTCAATGATAACTTTGAGTTTTTTAACTGACTGCGTTTTCAGAAAGATGTACAAACGTACGAGTTTCAACCCAAAACACAAAAACTTATTTAGGTTAAATATGGAGAGTATAGCAGCTTAGGAAATTTCTCCTTTCAAATGATGTTTCAAAAATGCTTCCTAGCGATAAATGTAGGCATAACATATTCGCTGATAGTCACATTAAGATGAAAAATTAGTTGACGTCTGTACAGAAAAATGCAGTTAACGTATAATTTGCAAACCCTATCAATACACGACTGAAAGATGATCGCATGAATTGAATAGTGCAATTGCGATGCCACGAAACTTGAAATCTGATTCAGCAACGAACTTACGCTTTGCCAAAAAAAAAATGATGGAGGCAACGTTAGTTCAGGAAACAAATCTATAGAGCATTTTCTAATCACCGATCGTGAATGTTCCATGCATGCTATATCATGAGATTATTTCGCCGAATGACCTTGAAGTAAAACATTCAAGTGGAACTGATTTGTGGCATTGTTCATCATACACTAAAATGAGCAGCAAATCAACCGTTGAAATAATTACGACTCGATCTTCATGTGACTATTGGTGACACATCTCGTGAAGATACATTGTCTGTTTCCGTTTCTTGTAAATGTTATACTCTAAAGAACTTGCTTGCAAAAATAACGTGAACGTGACATAAGTTTATGCCGAATTCGACGTTTTAGTATTGCAATAAAATAGGTTCATTATTAACAGACGAGGAAAAGAATGGACAGAAAAATTGCATAATATAAGAATTCACAGATTCCGTATTGATGGGCATGATTGGAGGTTGGCAAACGGCAATGCTAATGTCGCCGTCTTGCCAGCTAATTAAACACCTATGCTTGAGTTCTTCATTTCGCTCAAACATGGAAAGAAATATTACCGTTAGAACTTTTAGAAAAAAATATTGAAAAATTAAGGAATATTTCGACAGCTGCATTATATAGGTAAGGAAGCACATCCACTGATACAAATAACGACCAAAAGTAAATTTTTCACAGCTCAAAGTCACAACCCTTTTCATATACCAACAGTGGGCGCATACAGTAAGCAGAATGTACATCTCTTAACAGGTAAGTCTGTTGGGAATTTTTTTCCTTAAGAAAAATGAAGGGTTGAAAGTAATCGAGCATAAACATAGAGAAATAAATTTTGCGCTTCCGTTGTACTTCGCACTAATCGATCCAATGCTATCCTTAATGAAAGCATAAAGTTGGAAGATAGAAAGGAAATTGTGTTGATGTAATTCGTCTTTTAGAAATCTAAAAAAATCACCCATATGACACTCGCGCCTTCCTTTCCTCCCTTCTTATACGTTCTATGTGATCAGACAAGGAACAACAATCGCTGTTCTATTGTTTAAAAAAAAGCTATTGAAAAATCGATTTTAAAAAAATTACGCTTTTGCGAAGACGTCATTTGTTTTTGTCTTTGATTTGTTCTCAACTGCAAAACTTTTAGACTATGTGTTCACTGGAATTCGAGTAAACTTTTACCGTGAGCCAACATTTGAACACTTTTTTTCGAAGGATGGTTGAGCGTTAATCGAGTCAAAGTAAAGAACTATACAAGAATAGTATATTGGAGCAATGAAAGAACAATAGAAGAACGTGTTCACTTGCTTTAGCCTCTGTAAAAGTTTATCATCTTCAATATGTGAGAATATTGCACGATTCGCATTCATCTAAACATTAGTTATTAAAACTTTCTCAATTTATATACGTCTAAAGTACACGACAATTCACCTGCTAGAAATGAGCACAGATAAGTCGTTTTTGAGTGAATGGAATACATAGTGAGAAATGTAGCGAAGATCAGCTTAGAGATAGCTAACAATTCAGAGGCATACATTAAGGAAGCGCCGTCGCCAGTAGCTATTTTGGTGAGGAAAGATTCCGCTTCTTCAAAAAAAAGTTCGCTTAGTTTTCATGTAGTTTTTAAAAAGTGAAGAAGCGCTGCTCTCAAAATTACTCAGTGTTGTTGTGAAAGAGATAAATGGTAGGCGAGTGAATGTGTGGTTCGGATGTCGTTTAAAGGAAGGCAAATGATGCAAAAATCCACACCGAATAAGTGGCATGAAATGATACGATCGAAGGAATGACGTGATCGAACGTACCACCGTATGACTAAAGGAACGATATGATTCTGTTCATGGGTTGAATGACAAGTGAAAAGCAGCGCTTTCAAAATGGCTCAATAAATTTGATTAGGCGGATGCAAAGCGGTGGTCGCATTTTGGTGGCGCTCAGTAAGTGAAAGAATGTACACAATTAAGTGAATTGGTTAACAATTCCTAAAAATAAATCCTCTCCCACTTTCTGCTTTTCAGTGTGTTATATGCCAAACAAAAAAAAGCAAGAGAATGAAGAAAGTGTTGGACTGCCAAAACAGCTACGCGATATACGAGTCGACAGGCATGTTGATCGCTGTATTTTTTTGCAGTAGCAGAATGTGAATAATGATGATCTTAAATACTGGATAGATTTCTGAGGGGTACTTAATAAATTCGTGGTGCTTCTTGAAAGAAGTCGATATATACATAATTAGTAGCAAAAGTTCAAGGCGCGAAGCTAAAAGCAAGCGACTACTTGTCCTGGAAAATAAATATCATAAGCGTTCACCAATTAGCACTAGTCACATAATCGTCGATCTGCGCTATTGCATTGGGCATACATAACAAAATTAAAAAACAACATACAGCATTACGAAACACCAGCAGTATCCGTGAAATTCATATAGCATGAACGTGGAGCAGCTACTGCTTTGGTCATAAAATTTGACATGCTACGTTTTTGAACAACCAGTAATATTTGTGAGACTTCTGAAATCTGTGAAATTGATATGGGATTGAAAAAAAAACTACGTTCAGTTCTCTCGCTGTCTATAAAAAATCGATCTGAACTAAACCAATCTGACTATTTTTTTGAATTCGATCGCATGATCTCATCTTTTTCTGAGCAATATGCCAAAAATTGTTCCCTGATAGATTGTTAATTAAATTTTCGTTTTCTTGGAAAGAAAAAAAAAGGATCTGTTGAGAAGGCGATAATCAAAATACCATTTGTTGACTTTTCTTTGGACAACACAACGAAAATATCAAATTTCCATCCCATACATCATTCGACCTATCCTATATTAGGCTTTAGATAGAAATTTTTATTTCAACGCATAAGAAATATGAGGATAACAGATTGAACTCTTTCATAGTTGCGCAACATTTTTTTCAAACAACCTGTTTTAAGTCAGGAAGCAACGGTTTATTGCACCTTTCATGATTAACATAATGCTCGTTCTTTTGTTGAGGTATCCGATTCGAAAATGCTGTAATCGTATGCCTTGTGTGGCACGGAAATGACATGCAGACGAAAGTATCAAAATGACAGGAAACTGCCACGTCTATGATGAACTTGATCTCTTGATCTATGTAACCACACTGTAAGATGAAATGACTTGCGAAATCCAGCTGCGAAGAGAAAATGAGAACCCTCTCGTTCGATATCCGTCTTTGCCGGCTGCCATTTAGAGAAAGTGGTTGACCTGAACAGTGCACTTTCCAAAGCGCATGCTGTGCCACGTTCGTGATGCGCAATGTAAGTGGTTGTTAAACAAGCAGAATCAAGTGTGAATTTGTACCATCGTCAAGTTTTCTTTTAAATTCCTCAGTACCAGCCTTTCATCTTTTCAAGCTTTCAAGTTTCAAGCCCCAACACGCGTAAAAGCTAGTTCCCAAATATCTTAATTGTTCCTGTTTGCTACAGAACATTCCCAAGCCACCTCTGTGATGCGCAATGTAAGTGGTTGTTAAACAAGCAGAATCAAGTGTGAATTTGTACCATCGTCAAGTTTTCTTTTAAATTCCTCAGTACCAGCCTTTCATCTTTTCAAGCTTTCAAGTTTCAAGCCCCAACACGCGTAAAAGCTAGTTCCCCAATATCTTAATTGTTCCTGTTTGCTACAGAACATTCCAAGCCACCTCTCAATGGCAGAAAGTTTCTCGCAGTCACATTTCCGTATGGATGAAGGGCAAGAAGAAAGGACCGAAAAGCTTCTTTCGCTTAGAAGTAGTGGTTTGTGCCGCCACATTTGAAACACCTCCATCACCCCTTCACAACCCCTTATCCTCCCTCCCCCACCCCTCCCCGCATTCAATAAGTGCGGGCAACTTAAGATAGCGTATATTAACAAATCAACAAGGCCTGGAATGACAGTTGTTTTTCCTAGCTAATTGCTGTGAACGTTTCCTGTGTCACCCAACGTAATCATTCCGTAGAATCTGGAAACCGCTTGCTCGAAAAGCAAAAATTACTTCGTAACAACAGGAGAGTGGGCGCTAAACACGGCGTTCCTTCCGCACGAAACTCCAAAAATTGAACTGTTGTGGTGCATGGAGAATTGCTATATTTATGCGCCCTGGTGTGTATCTGTGTCCGTTGCTTGTTTCTGTCCGTGTTTGTGTGTATCTGTGTGTTCGCGTGCGTCCGTGCGTGTATGTGTGCGTTCTGTGTGTATCCTGTATGTCTGCCAGTGTCTGCGTGTGTATGCGTGTCTGCGCGAGTCCGTGTATTTGCATGTGTCTACGCGTGTCTCTGTGTGTGCCTGTGTGCCCGTGTGTGTCAACGTGTGTCAAGATGTGTCGGGCTGCGTGTTTCTCACAGAGTGACGCACACAGAGAAACACTTCCGTGTGTGTCTGTGTGTGTCTGTGCGCATGATTGTGTGCGTCTGGATCAGTGGGCGTGCGTTTTTGTTTCTCTGTATGTCTGTACCTGAGTGCGTATCCGTGCGTGTGCCCGCGTTTGTTTGTTTCTGCATGTGCTTGGGTTCGTCTCTGTGTCCATGCTTGTTTGTACCTGTGTGTCTGCGTGTCTGTCTACACCCGTTCGTGTCGGCCTATGTTTTTGTGTGAGTCCTTGTCTGTGTCTGCGTATGGCGTCTGTGCATTTCTGTGTCCGAGTATGTCTGTGTGTGTCCGCATATTTCTGTGTGAGCTTATGTGTGCCTGTATGTCCGCGTATGTCTGTGCTTGCCTCTGTGTCTGTGCGTATCCATGTGCCTATATGTATCTGGGCATGCCTGTCTGATACCGTATCTGTCAGTGTGTAGCTTCGTGTGTGTGCGTGTCGGTGTGTACCTGCGCCCGCCTCTGTGTGTCTATGTGCGTCTGTCTACGCCTCCACCTGCTCATGTCCATGTATGTCTGGGCGGGAGCGCGCGTGAGTATGTCTCCGTTTGTCTGCGCGGATGTGTGCCTATCTGAGTGTCTGTGGGTGCTCAAGTGTGTTTATGTGCCAGTGTGTGTGCCAGTGCGTGTCTGCGTGTCTGTGTCCCTACGTGCATTGTGTGTGTGCGTCTGTGCGTGTCTGAGTGCCTGCGTGTGCCCCCGTGTGTCTGCCTGTGTGCATGTGTCTGTCTAGGTCCGCGCATGTTTGTGTGTGCCTGTGTATCCGTGTGTCCGTGTTTGCCACAGTGTTTGTGTGAGTCCGCGTGCCTGTGTATATCTGAGCATGTCCATCTGTGTCCGTGTCTGCCCGTGTGCAACTGCGCTTGTCTGTGCGTGTATATGTGTACCTCTATTGTCTGTGTGTGTCTGTATGTGTCCATGAGTCTATGCGTCTCCCATGTGTGTCAGGACGAGACTGCGCGTGTCCGGGTGTGTCTGTGTATCTCTGTATGCGTTCCTGGCGTGTGCCTGTTTATTAATGTCTTATGTCTGCGTTTGTGTGCCCGTGTGTTTGCGTGCGTCTGCGTATGCGTGTATCTGTCAGTTCCTATGTATAGCTGCACATTCCCGTGTGCCTATGTATATCTGTGTGTGCGTGCTGCAGTGTGCGTCTGTGTCGGCGTGCGTGCTTGTATGTGTCTGTATGTGCCTGTGTCTGTCTGAGTCCGTGCGCGTCTCTGCGCATATGTGCCTGCGCATGACCATGTGTCTGGGCGGGACTGCGTGCCAGTGTGTGTCTGCACATGTCTGTGCGTGTGTCTGGCAGTGCGTGTCCCTTCGTGCATGTCTGTCTCTATCTGTGTGTAAGTGCGTGTGCGTCTGTGTACGTATGCGTATGACTGCGTGTGTCTGTGTGTAAGTGCGTGCGCGTCTGTGTACGTCTGCGTATGACTGCGTATGTCTGTGTGTCTCTGCGTGTCTGTGTGTGTCCGTGTGTGTGTTTTCGTGTGTGTCCGTGTGTGTGTCTTTGTGTGTGCCCGTCTATGCCCGTAGGCTTCTGTGCGTACGTGTGTGTCTCTGTCCGTTTGTGAGTAATTGTATGGAGGTCTGTCCGCATTCGTTTGTGTTTGTCTGAGTGTGTCCATGCTTGCCTGTGTGTACGTTTCTGTTTTCACGTGTGTCTGTATCCGCGTATGTGTTCGTATGGCTGTTTCTGCGTGCGTCTGTGCGTGTTTGCGCGTGTGTCTGTCTATGACTGTGGCTTTGCTTCTTGTCGATGTCCGTGTAAGTGTTTGCATGTGTGTGCCTGTGTGTCGGTGTGTATGTCTGTCTCAGTCTGCAGGTGTCTATGTGTGCCTTGTGCGCTTGACGGTGTTTGCGCGATCGTGTATGTCTGTCTGCGTCTGTGTGTGTCTCTGAGGTTTTGTGTGTCCGTGCTTGTCCGTAAGCATCTGCGTATGCCTGTGTGTCTGTGTACATATGTCAATATGTCTGTGTGTCTGCGTTTGTGCGTGTGTCTACGTGTCTGGCTGTGTGCCACTTTCCATGTCTGTTTCTGTTTGCGTGTGCCTGTGTGTGTCTGCGTGTGTTTGTGCGTCAGTGTGTGTTTGTGTGTTTGTGTATGTCTGTGCGTCTGTTTCTGTCTGCGTTTGTCTGAGTGCGCATGTGTGTACTTATGTCTTGGTGTTTATGTGTGCTTGCATGTACCTGTCTGGGTCTGCGTATGCTTGCGTGTATCTGCGCACGACCGTGCGGGTCTATATGCGTCTGTGTGTTTTTGTCTGTGTATCTGTGTCTGTGCCTCTGAAGGCTTTTTGTCCCACAAAATTTATCAAGGGAACAATTTCGCGCTTTTTTTTTGTGTTTTCAGTGAAGTAAGCATTCCGTCTATGCCAGCCATAGTGGTAGTACAGAAGTCTTCCCATTTAGCCATTGTGTGCCTTTATACTGCTTTGAAAACTTAAGGAAAAGCACAGTTGTAAATCACAATCTGTTGTAACCGTGACTCAATAGGTTCTTGGTCGTTGTTGGCCATCTCGTGCGATTGCTTAGGTAAAAATCATTAGACCAACAGATTTTCTCGTTCTACACCTTCTCGCCAAGTTATTTGGATACTTTTAGCTACTTAGCTACTTACGGCACAAAAGTAGCAGCAGCTATTGCTCCTCGTCTTTGTTTCATAGGTGAAAAAAAGTCATTTATCGTAAATAAAGTTTTGGTTATGCGAGTTTTGTACTGCTAAAAGAGGGAAATTTTGAAAGGCTTAATATAATACGCTTTCAAAGCATCTGTCTATCCATTCGTCGTGTCAAAGCCACCATCCATATGCCATCTGTTTTGGTTATGTTCTATGTGTCGTCGTCAAGCCTTAGTTTTTGCTCATTTTTCTTTGTTACCACTAACTTCGTCTCGAACCTTCCCTGATTTTACATTCTCTCGGCGAAAATGGTGGGATCTGCTTGTGTGATTTGAATTCTCAAACAATCCTTATGAACATTTTTAAACCCTTGAAAAACGTGAGCACTTTCTCTCGCGCTTTTCAACGACTTAAGTCCTTCGCGATTTCGATTTCCGTTCAGCGCTATCCCATGCCGATTATTAACCTGCAGCGTTGCTCTGGAAATAATTATCTCCGAAAACAACAAGCACAAAAACCATATATGTTTCTTTGCTCACCGATTCATCATTAGGTTCGATCAGTCTCAAAATAAAAACATCTCTCGTGGTCTCTTTATTGCCCTTGAAGTTCATCAATTACATCTATGTATTTTTTCTGTAAGGTTTCATCTAACATTTGCGATGGCTTCGTTAATATTCTGAGTAGCATTTCCTTATTCTGCAGGTTCTTCCTATATTAGCTTTTGATGTTTGATTAAATAGTCATTTATTAATAACAAATCAATAAGTTTACTTCATTTAGCTTTTCATTTTCGATTCGTCTCTCTTCAAAGCTTATGAGGATGATCGAAACGCAATCATTCATAGAAAAAAAATACATGAGGATAAAATTGCAAAGGCTTCAGTAGTTCGCTCATTTAAATTAGCATCTGAATTCGTTCAATCCAGTATGATTAATGGATGCGTTTGTCTTATGCGATGAAACTTAGAAATTACAAGTGAACGAAATAATTTGACGTCAACGACGAAAGTATTCTCGACTTAAAATTTCAACAGTAAGAAAAGTTTTACTGTTTAAAAGTAGAATCTTTTATTTTCAAAATGACATACGCTATTTTATAGATTGGCGATTCACTCATAAATCAAATTTTGAATATTCAAAAATTGTGACTCTGAAGTTTTTTCGTCTACAGTATGCAAAAGATGGCAAGAAAGAGAATAAACCCATTTTTCGTCTTCTCCAACCTCATCAAAAATATGATGAGCTAATTCGCAAACATCACTAACTCTTTTATGAATGTTGACATAAACAGTAACAAGCCGATCGAATTTGGAGCCGTCTCGAAATGATGTAAACCAATGCAGCCATAAGTCATCACTATTCGTTTCAGGACGAGAAGAGAAATTATTGCCGATTTTAGACAAGTAAGAAGAATGCCAACAAAGGCACTCATACGACACATACTCCGATGAATCCACTCGTTGGTTCAGCAGCTTACGGAAACCTTCCACAATCAATGAAAAATTATGCTCCAACTGATCCGACGGCTCCTACGCAAGTTTTATTGGAGAAAAACTCACTTTTGCACAACTCGACCGATGACGAAATGCACTCAGTTTTTTTGGCACATCTGAGCATGTTTAAAGTCTGCGCAAGCCAAAGGATTCGACTTGGAATTGGATACGAGGTTGCTATAGAATATAATTGTACCTAATAAATTCCGTAACCGTTGTTATCGCTTCAGAACTTAGCTGTTTACAGTTCGAAAACACCGAATGCACAGAAGCCATACGCAAAGACACGACGATGTCATCTGAGAGCATTTCGCAAGTACAAGTTGGTCAAACGATGTTTGAAAGCTATTTCTACAGTGTTGGATGATGCGTTCCTGCATTCAGTTTTGCGCTATTGAGCATCTTGCATACCATGTTTAGGCCAAATACTGCTAAGTTGACCTTTTTCTGCAGCCCGAGTTTTTAAAAATCTGTAATAACCGACTGTATAGTATCGTCACTGTCACTTCATCTGAAGCCTTCAGAAGCGCTGCTGCTAGGTGGTTTTTGGTCAAAAACTTATAAGAACACTAGCAAGATTAACAGTTCTTTAATCGCTGTTGTGTTAATCATCACTTTTCCTATCTCTTTTTCTTTGCTTTCAATTCAGTTCCAATTCCAACTCCAATTCTTTATTTTTTTAAACGTTTTTTATATTCTTCTATGGAATATTCGTTTTCCCAAATTTAGTGGCACACAATTCAACAGTAATTCGCTAATTGAAAGCAGCATCACTAAAGTACACATAATGTAAACGCGAAAAATGGTTCAATTAGAATGGAGCATTTCGCACCGAATACCTCAAATATCATCCATTAGCGCATAAGTTTTAAAGACTAAACCAAAGATGAACGTTCATTCAACCTCATCAGCGATATATTTGCATATCTTGCTAATCACATCATTAGTTCCTAAGAAATAAAGTAGAAAAATAACAGCTAGTATTTTATTTTTATATTTATAACAGTTATTTCTACATAAGGAATGTAGAAAAATAAAAATATATTTTTTGAGCTTTCCTCTTCTGACCAGCCATATTCGATTTAGTCAAATGAGTTAAAGAGGTTTTATTTATGTTCAACCCTGGATGTCAGCACTATTGCCGAGAAGCTAGGTACAACGGTGATCCCAGAAAATCGATCATGACGATAGGAAATGCTAATGACTTTCTTGCATTCTTTCTTTACAACCTACTTCGATTCCCCAAAAGATATACCTATAAATGCCGTCTAGCAAGATCTACTTTATCCAGATGGCCTCAACACTACATTGTTGCTTCATCATTCCAGGCTTTGTGAAATATGAGATTCTTTACAATTGCATGTATGGTGGGGCCAAACTTTTGCCAGTAAGTCGTTGGCTGCCCCTGAATTGACTGTTCGAAACAACAAATTATTCTTACAATGTTTATGCACGGTAGTGTGTGTGTATGCTTACGCTGAACTGATAACAAATATATTCTCCTAGGTGAATGAAGATTCACTCTTTTTACAAATAGCTAAATACGGGAACGGTATATGCCCGGCTAAAAACGATCAATCAAACTTTGCTTCCATTTCCGCCGATTTCTAAAAAACCTGTAAGCTTTGTTGGGGAGCTATATTTGTCGAGCACTAGTGATAAGAAAAAAAAACTTCCAATTGAGAATGATAGAATACGTTCAAAAATTATCAGACAATGTGCTAATAACTAGTGATGTTATCAATATGGTAACATTGTTCCAATTTCTTCTAGATTAGAAAATGAGTGAAATGTAAAAAGAAGTCAATTCCCCAGCAGTCCAAGTGCTCTACGTTTCATTTAAAAAGTATTCCATGTGGTGACCATAACGCATTTTTAATACTTTACCTGATATACTTCTGCTAATCAGTGCACTAGTTGAGCTAATGAGAGAACTTGAGTGCGTATTTCATTACTGCCTCACACATACGTTTATTAACAATTTATCGCACTAACAAAAAAAAGATCTGACATTAATAAAGTATAATGTGCAAAGCTGGATCACACTTCAACGTCACAGCAGAAAATCCTAAGCGCTTCATCCTTAAAATTTTTTTGCAAGTTTGCAAGTTAAAAATTCGCAAGTTCTATAGCAACCTCATTCGCCCGTGAAATCTCAAAAACCTCATCCCCTCACTTGATCTACAAACTTCGATAAATCAACCATATCATTTCATTTGACTGCT
>JPKZ01001195.1:71976-85023 GCA_000803305.1 Toxocara canis | reverse complement strand
AAGGGAAGGGGAAGGGGGGGGGGGGGGGGGGGAAGGGTGGTGGCTTGTTACTTCCTTCTCTTAGCCTAGTCGCGAAGGGATTTTGAAATGTTCCAGCCCTAAGTAATTAATTCTCCGACCAGAAAATGCTTGAGACTGGCATATTAATGAATATTATTCTCTCCAACAGATGTAGGCTCGCATCGATTGGTAAGCTTTTTCTTTCTTCTGCTCGAGGCAGAATCGTTACTTCGGGCTAACCTTAAAAGTTAAATGTTCGTGGCGCAACTGCCGCAGCATAGTGAACGCTACGAGATTTCGTCAACGAAAAATCGACTGTGGCAAAATATCGCATCGTTGAGCATGACGGCGCGTGGGTGGTGAAAACAGTCGTAATTCTTTTTCAGCTGGCTTCGCAGAAAAGTTGAATAAACGCAATGAAAGCGCAGAACATGCTCCCGCTTCCGAATTCATGCCAGCCTGTCGCCATAAGTGCATAAGCCGGAAACAACAGTTGCCTGCGACGTCTGCTGGCACTAACGGGTTGTTTACCTTCACTTAATCGTGATTGCGACTGCATCAGCCATCATCTAACGTTTAAAGAAACTCGAGTACCCGTCTACAATTGTTTGTCTGTTTTTTTTTTTTTCGGTAACAGAAGGACCATCGTCGAAATACGGAAGGTACTGCATTTATACTCGGAACTCCATGCAGTTATAGCATGCAGTTCCGAGTCTCTTTGTTTCATTTTTCGATCGTTCGTTGCGTAGTGACGTTGTTCGCTGCGACCATTTGCGCTTCGGCGATGTGCACGTCGATCATTTGCATCTCGAGTTTTTGCGTTTCTCATAACAAAAGTATTTTTAAAGATAATGCGCGTCAGAGGCGAAATTTTCGACGTTCTTAGTGTGCATCGAAGATTTTCTGGTATACTGCTTATAATATAATAAAAAGTATGCAGGTTGGGGTTCGTTGTTTCCTTAACGGTCGCCGATTTCAAGCTAAAGTATGTAAATCCCTCCTCCTCCTCCTTGCGTCAGTTTGTTTGAACAAATGAGACATAAAATGCTTCGATATTTGAAAGTTGCCTAAATTCTTTCTGGTTATAACTTTCGAACACCATGTGCAAGCCCCAGTCCTCTTCCCCTTTTACTAT
Source organism: Toxocara canis (assembly GCA_000803305.1). Classification (NCBI taxonomy): domain Eukaryota; kingdom Metazoa; phylum Nematoda; class Chromadorea; order Rhabditida; family Toxocaridae; genus Toxocara; species Toxocara canis. The sequence goes on along the minus strand of JPKZ01001195.1, from coordinate 83,888 downwards.
GTACGTCATGCGCGTTTCTTTGTCGTCTCTGGAGTTCCAGAAGTGTACATACTGATCGGCTTTGCTTCTTACCTGGAAATATATGTAGTTTATGTAAACGTGTTTGTACAGTATCATTTATATCGGTGCCGTTTTCCTGTATATCTTACTGACGCGTACAGGTTTCCTTATTCATGTAAATAAAGACCATTCATTCATTCCGACCGATGTGATATATGAGGACCTCAAAGACTTCAGTTGTTACCACAACTATCAGCATTGAATTGTAACCCTTTTCGGGCCGTTCGAGTTGCTTTTTGCATCAACAGATCGTTTAAAACATTTCAATCGAGGGAATTATGCGAGCTTGTGTTCAGTTGATATCTGATTTCTGTCACCGTGACCGTTTTTATTCTATCTTATTTGTTCGGTTTTTGTATTCCGATCATTGGCTTACTTGAATAAATACGTCTCAATAAAATACGTTCATATAGCAAACATTTTCTTTCCGCCGCTAGCGTACCGTTGTTTAAGAACATCGGCACGCAAAAGATGAGGAAAGAATTGAACAGTTTCGAACGAGGACTATTTTTTTTAAAATGGGATGCGTGAGTGGCGTGGATGCAACAAATAACCGCGGTATAAGTGAGAAAAATGCAGGTGGCCAGAGTGAAAGTCATGGTAACGTCTCGTTGTTATCGTTTGCTGAGATAAGTCAATGATTTTTTTAAATGGGTAAATTGCAGGTAACGTTAGCCGAAACCACCAAGGAACATGATGTCAGGTGGAGGTCAAATAGGTTCCCTTTATACTATCCAGCAGCAGCATGCGTTGGCACGCGGTGTTGCACAGACATCACAACAGTGCCAGCAGTCTCTGCCTATACTTCCACACCTGGATGGCCTCATCAAAACACTCGCAGACGTGGGACAGCGTGACGACCTCAAGCTGAAAGCCCTCCAGGTATTCGATTTCTTTATACCGCACGAGGCTTTCTTCAGTTGAATGAAGTGGAAAGCACAAATATAGCTCAAAGCTGTTGATAGGCTTAACTAAACCGTAAAGGCGCTGGAATAGAGCAATAGGTTCCCTTTATACTATCCAGCAGCAGCATGCGTTGGCACGCGGTGTTGCACAGACATCACAACAGTGCCAACAGTCTCTGCCTATACTTCCACACCTGGATGGCCTCATCAAAACACTCGCAGACGTGGGACAGCGTGACGACCTCAAGCTGAAAGCCCTCCAGGTATTCGATTTCTTTATACCGCACGAGGCTTTCTTCAGTTGAATGAAGTGGAAAGCACAAATATAGCTCAAAGCTGTTGATAGGCTTAACTAAACCGTAAAGGCGCTGGAATAGAGCAGATCTTTGCCACTGCTTAGTTTCCGCTGAAGCAGCGGTACGATCTCTGAAATTATTAACAGTCATTTCGTTTTCAATGTTTTCTCATGAATTTATGCTGAGCAAATTTTATGCAGACGAACAAGGGAATCTTAAGCGATTTATTTAAACTTTTCGACATGGTAGGCACTTAATGAAGGCGAGTAAAGGGTTTCCAATCTTATATTTGCTTATCGTCACATACTGCCACATCTTTTTTCTTTTTGGATCGCCTAGTCGCTTGTGAAATAAAGTCTTGCATGTTGCTGAATGAGAGAAAGAAGCGGTCAGTGCAATTTTTTTTGATGCTCTAGGCGGTCGCTGGGTAGTCTAGGTAGCTGTTTTCATAGGAAGAGTTGTTGTGTTTTAACGTAGTGTTGAGGCGTTTGGCTGCGATTTCATGTGGTTTAATCATCGTAAAACGTGAATTTCACCCACTTAAAATGAAATTTTAAAGGACAGTTGAAATTTGCATCTTATTTTGGTTATACATCGGCGCGTTAAATGGCGTTTGTTCACCACAATGGTACAACATTTTTTGGTGATGTACCTTATATCGTTTTCGTACCCTCAGTATTCTCTCGTGCACACTGTTCCATTCCTAACATTTCATCCATAAACGAACATGTTTCATCATCTTTGGCAGGCGGTTACAACAGATTCTTACTCATAGTCATGCTACCTTTGAAGGAATCTTCTTTTTAGCAAACGTTACGTCGTTCTAGATCGTTTTAAAATTCCTTCAAAATTACAGTGGGGTTGTTATATTTATAAAAAAAAAACGAAATCCTTCAGTCCCCTCTGATCATTTCAAGAAGGGTTTGTGAGTTCAGGAAATCAGCAACAGCTTCGAGGAACTGGCGAACACGCCGGCCTATCAACCGTTGTTGGAAAATCTTCTAAGATCCTTTCTGAAATTATTCCAGGACACAGTTCCTCAGTTCATCGGTGAGAATAACACCCAGGTTGGTTTTGAGGTTTTCTTTTGCAAATTACTTGTTAGGAGACGTGTGGGAAGTACTTATTAGAAAGAAGAGGTGCGTTTGGCATGAATGGAAAAATAGTACTGTCACCGTTTTCGTTATTCTTAACCGTTTTTTTTTTAAGTGAGTGTTTGTTCACTTGAGTGGGTGACTGAGCAGCTGCAGTGAATTAGAGTCTCATTATATTTATCGAAAAAAAGTGAAACTTTTGGTTGTGCGGTTATAGGTAAAAGTAGATAAGAAATGGACCCTTAATAGGTCGTCAGTCGTCGTTTTTTGTGGAGCTATTAAATTTTCATTTAGCATATTAGCACGGTCTTGAAAGAATGTACATTGGGCGGGAGTGAATAAATCGAAATCAGGAAACTTAGTTGCTTAGTTGTATTATGTGCATATTTCAGCTGTATCACCTAGATCTCCCATTAAATCATCTTTCAGTGGAGTCCGTTCTCGATTCTGCTTGAAGTTTCTACTACCATTTTTTTGTTTGCTTTCAGAAGGTGTCACTGGAATGCAGCCTCTTCCTATTTTGCGCACTAGTGGAGCATCAAAAGTCATGATCGATCATAATTTGGTTTTCAGCAACTTCGTAAGCTGATGCTAGAAATGATCCTGAGGATGTCATGCAATGATATTGTCAAACAGTTCGCAAAGGCAATACAAGCACAACTCACCAAAATAATACAATCAGAGAATGAAGAAAATTCACTAATTGCTATCAAAATTATGGCGGAACATCAGCGCGGCTTCCGACTGCCGTTTTCTTCTGAGGTAATTTTTTGTTATTACCTTCAGTTTGCTGAAGTTGAACGGTGGCAAAGGAGGATTGCTCCTCTTTCTTTTCACGAGAAGAGACATTAGCTGACTGGAATTTTATGAGAAGTACTGAATGATTGTAAATTTAACTTTTAGAAGGAGAAGAGTAGTCTTTATCCACATGAATAAAAAAAACTGCCCGCGGCAGTAAGATGTATAACAAAGAACGGTAGCGACATAAATGCAGTTAGACGAGCACATGTGTAGATGAATTGCACACATGTACATGAAAGAATCGTATGTAATGAGCAAGGAATGGCAAGAAAATCAGTTGCAAGATACGGACTGCTCTGAACTGGAAGCTAACCGATAAAGATGGGGTCGACGGTCACGCTGACCAAGAAGCGTAAATAGATTTTGTAGGGGTATATCAGAGAAACCTCTGGTAATTTTGAAACACAGGTCCAGGTCAAATTTAATTCGGCAATAGTCCAAAGGTTCGAGATCGAATATCTTCGACCTAGTCGTATAATCAGTTGTACATAGCCCCACGAACAATTTAAGAAATGCCATACGAGCATAATATGCTTGCACTTTTTCAGTAGTTTTTATGTCATTGGTAAGGTACTTTATGGTTAGTGAATTTGTATACTTTGGATGTACTGACACTTGTTTATTAGAAATGTTAGAACAGTATTAGAAAGCATAGACGAGTCAAGGTAAATCATGAAATCGGCATTTCGTCCATAATTTATTTTATCACTGAACTTATGTCTGATTTTAATCGTTTTAAATTTTTGTTCTTTTTTGTTTTATTCTTTATTTTTCGTTTAAACGTTGTTTCAGCCACGTGCTTCTATGTTTCTTAAATTAATTTGTCTGTTTTTATGCAGGTAATTTTGGTTTGATCGATATTGCTAAGGTGAATAATTGCTTACCAGAAAACTTCTTGTATAATCCCCCTTCTTTCCCTCCACCCACCGCCCACACTCTTTCGGTTGTGTCATTCTCAAATGTGAGAAGAGATATGTTTCTTCTACTGTACGTTATATGAACGGGATCGGGAAAAACAGTTCCTCTTCGATAATCTCCTGATTAAAGTCGACAATAAATGAACAAAACTGAGCTGTTGACAGCTTTCAGAGAATTCGGTATTCATGTAAAGTCGACAATAAATGAACAAAACTGAGCTTTTGACAGTACTAGTGGAGCATCAAAAGTCATGATCGATCATAATTTGGTTTTCAGCAACTTCGTAAGCTGATGCTAGAAATGATCCTGAGGATGTCATGCAATGATATTGTCAAACAGTTCGCAAAGGCAATACAAGCACAACTCACCAAAATAATACAATCAGAGAATGAAGAAAATTCACTAATTGCTATCAAAATTATGGCGGAACATCAGCGCGGCTTCCGACTGCCGTTTTCCTCTGAGGTAATTTTTTGTTATTACCTTCAGTTTGCTGTAGTTGAACGGTGGCAAAGGAGGATTGCTCCTCTTTCTTTTCACGAGAAGAGACATTAGCTGACTGGAATTTTATGAGAAGTACTGAATGATTGTAAATTTAACTTTTAGAAGGAGAAGAGTAGTCTTTATCCACATGAATAAAAAAAACTGCCCGCGGCAGTAAGATGTATAACAAAGAACGGTAGCGACATAAATGCAGTTAGACGAGCACATGTGTAGATGAATTGCACACATGTACATGAAAGAATCGTATGTAATGAGCAAGGAATGGCAAGAAAATCAGTTGCAAGATACGGACTGCTCTGAACTGGAAGCTAACCGATAAAGATGGGGTCGACGGTCACGCTGACCAAGAAGCGTAAATAGATTTTGTAGGGGTATATCAGAGAAACCTCTGGTAATTTTGAAACACAGGTCCAGGTCAAATTTAATTCGGCAATAGTCCAAAGGTTCGAGATCGAATATCTTCGACCTAGTCGTATAATCAGTTGTACATAGCCCCACGAACAATTTAAGAAATGCCATACGAGCATAATATGCTTGCACTTTTTCAGTAGTTTTTATGTCATTGGTAAGGTATTTTATGGTTAGTGAATTTGTATACTTTGGATGTACTGACACTTGTTTATTAGAAATGTTAGAACAGTATTAGAAAGCATAGACGAGTCAAGGTAAATCATGAAATCGGCATTTCGTCCATAATTTATTTTATCACTGAACTTATGTCTGATTTTAATCGTTTTAAATTTTTGTTCTTTTTTGTTTTATTCTTTATTTTTCGTTTAAACGTTGTTTCAGCCACGTGCTTCTATGTTTCTTAAATTAATTTGTCTGTTTTTATGCAGGTAATTTTGGTTTGATCGATATTGCTAAGGTGAATAATTGCTTACCAGAAAACTTCTTGTATAATCCCCCTTCTTTCCCTCCACCCACCGCCCACACTCTTTCGGTTGTGTCATTCTCAAATGTGAGAAGAGATATGTTTCTTCTACTGTACGTTATATGAACGGGATCGGGAAAAACAGTTCCTCTTCGATAATCTCCTGATTAAAGTCGACAATAAATGAACAAAACTGAGCTGTTGACAGCTTTCAGAGAATTCGGTATTCATGTAAAGTCGACAATAAATGAACAAAACTGAGCTGTTGACAGCTTTCAGAGAATTCGGTATTCATGTTTTTTCAGGAAAGCAGTGAACAGTTCACAATTTCGGCCGTGAGATCACCCGAAACTGTCCCTTCTCGATTATGTAATCGCTCTGAAAACCTGAGAAATTTATGAGCCCTAGGTTATAGATGCTGCGTCAATTATATGCCCTCTTCAAACCCTCAGGGGTGTTAGAATTAGTATTTTACTGATTGAGTTTTTAGATTACAACGATCATTAACCATTTCAAATCGATCTACCGAGAAATGCCTCAGCATATAACGAGTGGACGAATGTTTGAGCAGAGAGATCAGATTCGTCATTGTGGTTCAGTGAATCCGATGGAAGATAGCGTCATTGAGTCGGTCAGTTACATTTGCCTTGAGGCCTGGTTCATTTTAGAAAGCAGTTATTTTTGGCCTAATGCCTAAGTGATGGGAGGGAAAGAAAGTCTATAAGAAAGGAATGGTAGGTATGTGCCCATCTTGTTGAAAGAACTTGTACATTCGTTTCAGGCTGCAAGAAAGCAGAGACTTATACTATGCGCATGTTGCACTAATGTCATACGGGAGTGAGGATCTTCTCTGCTAGGAAAGTTGTTTATGACGTAAGAGACTCTGGCGAACCCCATCGGACGTTCTCCCCGCACATAATATGAGGTAGGGGTGTTGAACCGAGAGGTGGTGCGGAGTGGCTCATGAGCAAAGCGGATGGCATCAGCGCTGTCGTTGCCGTTTCGGTTTTGTGTATCATCGAAGTTTTTCGCCTAATGGCTGAATGGACGCGAAATGGTATTCGGAATTTGCATTTGCTCGACCACAGTCTTCGAACTACAGCTTCGAATGCAAATCATCATTTGAATAAAAATACAAATTGTATATCGTCCATCCACTATTCCTTCCACCCATTTCAATCTTCTTTCCCCTAGAGGTGAGGGCTAATAATGTCATTGTTAAAATGGGGATTCTAGGCAGAACGATTTGTGGTTTAGCCTAAGCCTACACCGTGGTAATGCGGTGGTAATTGAGAGGGCGAGAGAATTTGTTTTGACGATTGTTTCAGTCTTTGCAATTCTGCTACACGCCTACGTTGGTGTTCTTGCCGGATAGCGTAAGCGACGGTTCCTCGCAACGTAATACCGGCTATTCGCTCATTCCAAGAGGCTCGCAGAGCGTCAAGGTGCTCTCCGAAGTGCCCATGTTTATTGTGGTTCTCTTTCAGGTGCACAGGCACCACCTTCAAAATGAGGTAACTCCCTCTTTCTATAACTGTTTTCCTCTACGGTGAATTGTTTCGAAACGAGTGCCTTTCTACTAGGGCCCTCATTTTCACAGTCTCGAACGAGATCTCTGCTTTTCACAAAGCGCGAAGGGGAGGGGAGGGGGTGCCTACACGTTTAATAACAATGCTCAGAAAATAACACCAACAGTAGTTATGCTGTTCGTCACTAATAACAGTAAAAAATTGTTTTGACGATTGTTTCAGTCTTTGCAATTCTGCTACACGCCTACGTTGGTGTTCTTGCCGGATAGCGTAAGCGACGGTTCCTCGCAACGTAATACCGGCTATTCGCTCATTCCAAGAGGCTCGCAGAGCGTCAAGGTGCTCTCCGAAGTGCCCATGTTTATTGTGGTTCTCTTTCAGGTGCACAGGCACCACCTTCAAAATGAGGTAACTCCCTCTTTCTATAACTGTTTTCCTCTACGGTGAATTGTTTCGAAACGAGTGCCTTTCTACTAGGGCCCTCATTTTCACAGTCTCGAACGAGATCTCTGCTTTTCACAAAGCGCGAAGGGGAGGGGAGGGGGTGCCTACACGTTTAATAACAATGCTCAGAAAATAACACCAACAGTAGTTATGCTGTTCGTCACTAATAACAGTAAAAAATAGTACGATGTAACGAATAACAATAGTAATGGAGGTTGAATGCAGCTATTGAACTGATGCGTTCAGTTGTTGAAAATGTTTGTTAAGATAGTACTGTAAAATGTAGAGCTGTAAAGTTGAATATGATGAGCACGTTTGGTCTGTCTGAGAACATTTTTTACAGATGATGGATTTTGTGCCCTTAATCGTTCAGTATGTAAACCTCTCAATACCTAACGAACAGCGCAACAGTCAGATATTTAACACGACGCTGGCCGAGGAGTTCTATAACTCACAAGTGCGCGCGCTCACATTTCTCGGCTATATAGCACGCAACTCCGTCGTTGGTTTTTCATTCGATTCTTTATCATCTTATATGCAGTAATTATCGTTTAATAGATTTTTGGAACCAAAAGGTGAATTGTCACCATGCATCTTATGAACTGAGTAGTATTTTATAGTAGCAGCGACTCAAAATTTGCACTGAAGACAATGGTCATATAATGTGACAATTCGTAAAGGCGGTCAGGGGAAAGAAGGGGAGCAGATAATGGGGGAGGGGAAGGGGTCGAATTGACTTTTTTGTTCACACCTGTTCGACACAATGTTGTTTTTAGTGTTTAAGTTTTCTTCGCTAACCGCTGCAAAGAGTCAGCTTGAATTCGTTCATCTACTAGACGCATCTGTGATGTGATTTGATCACGCGAGTGTGCTATCACTTGAATTTTGCAGTTCAATATGGCAGACGTAATGAACAGTCATTCGGCTTCCCTTGTGCAGGGCATCGTACAACTAATGGAACGTTGTCCGCACGATGTGCTTTCAATGAGAAGGGAACTAATCGGTACCACCAAAAATTTCTTCCAATGCGAAATGCGAACTAAATTCATACCCATTTTGCCGAGATTATTCAATGAAAGCCTTCTCATGGGCACGGGTTTCACCGTCAACGACCATATGAGGTCGGCAATTCTAAGTTCTTGTGGTTTGGATTTATGGCCATAAATATAAATATCGCCTTCCAACGTTGTAAATCTGCGTTTTTCCCACTTTTTTCCACACCAAGGAGAGCGGAGGGTGAATTTTCCAACGCTCGTAACTCGTAGTTTCAGGTCATGTACTTTTAAAAATCGTGTTTTGAAATTATCCTGTCGCAAAAAGTGTTTTTTCCAGGCATGAAAAAAAAGTGTATGTATTTTCCTTCTTTTCTTCTTTTCTGTTCAACTTTTTTTTCGCCCTATGGAGGTCGATTACGTGTTGCTTATATCCTAGCCAGACTGGCTGTTTAAGGAGCGAATTTTTCCCCTGTTTGGGTTTTTGGTTTATCTTCTTGTGGGCGGTGTTTCTTTTATCTTGCATGATATCATTACAGACTGATTTAGTTCTCCTATGTGAATTCTTCACTACTTCCTTTTTTTCATTGTTGTATGGAACTCGTACCATCGTGTAAGAAGTTGGGTTGATAAGAGCTAGCGAACGCTTCCGACTTTTTTAAATTTATTTTCCTCATTAAACCGAACTACCGCTTGATTCTATCAGTTGCTTTTTATTATAAATTATTGTCTAATTATTGCTTAGAAAAGTATTATGGTTGGTGCATTTTAAAGTTGAGGTGAATAACCTTGCAGCTCATGGAAAACTGGTCATCCTTCTTCACTGTAAAATAGCAACTTGTGAAGAATGTGAGATTAAATTATTTGCAAGCTGATGATTGGAATTAAATTGCAAGAATTTACAAGTTGATGAGCGCAAAGAAAATAATGAAAATAATTCGCTGTGCGGAAAGGGCTGTAACTAATTCTTCTTTTCGTTTTCTGCTGTAATTATTATACGATGTTATCTTTGTTGCAGGCAGATTGTATATAGTATGTTAGCTGATCTTGTCCACCATTTACGGGTTCATCTATCCTACAATCTTCTTTGTTGGTAAGAACTGTAAACCAACACTAATTTTATACGGATTGCAGTTTGGCGCTTTGAGCCTTAGAAGGGAAGCAGCTTTTTTTTTTTGTATCCGTAAGGAAATTGTTTGTAGTGGGCATTTTTTTGAATAATGTCGTTCTAATTTTGTAAGGTGGTTCACAATGGCGAATATTCGATTTGTACATAGATTGCCCAATGTCGATAGACTTTGCAGAAAGTGAGCAGTATAAAAAGAATTCATTATTTCTCGACAAGTGTTCCGTAATAATAGTAAGACCATATCGAAAAGGTGCTTTCCAGCATTTTAAGCTCTTAGACAGTTTCTAGTATTTGCGCATCAGTAAAAGTTTCTTCTGTTATTGTTCAGTGACATAGTATGTCGCCGATCTGTCAAAGAATCTGACTACTTGCCTTTTTTTTTTAAATCTTTTTCGTTCAACTAGCTTTGGAACATTTCGGTAGTACATTTGTTGTGTTGATTTTGTTTCGCAAGTTTTACCCGTTCGTAAATATCACTTCCCACGGCTCATCTTTTTGTTCATATAAAGTAACTCGGTATACGAACTTGTTTTGTTTCTTCTAGTCCAATGCAGTTTGCATGATTTTCAGCTCGGTATACACATTTTCGAAAAGTATTCATGATCAATCTCTACCGCCTTACGTGCAGGCGATGTGTTGCAAGCTGATCATGAACCTGATTGATTCGTTCATCGCTACCGAAAAGAATCACACCGAACAACCGGTCAGCTTTGCCTCTCTTCCATCATCCTTCTTTTCCATTCATTTCACCTCACATTAGTGGAGTATTACAAAGGAAACTTTTACAGGTCTTCCCTTGTTACCATTTTTCGTTGCTTGCTTAGAAAAAAAAAATCATTTTTGCGAAATCCATCATCTTAGAATAACCATGTCGTAAATCGGCTAGGCAGATGTGAGCCATTTCAAGAAACTTTTCTCTTCCTGTTTTTGTCATTCATGGTTGTCGTGATATGGACTATATTAATGTTTGATTATGTATGACAGGCGCATCTTCCATGAAAATCAGGTTTAGCCGACAAAACTGCTTACTTTGTGAATGTCAGAGATGTTCTAGTTCATATTAATCGGCATGCTTTAGTCAACGATGAGAGGAGAGATGAGAGGATGAGGATTGTCGGTCCACACATTTGCACAGCAACTTCCGTCCACTTCCTGCTTGTAACATCTTCGTAAGTGGGGTGAAGGGGAGGTGTACGTTCTAAGCCAACTTCAACCTTAAACCGGGTGCAGAGTTTTGCGCATGTGTGTAGGAGACAGTAGACCACTCTGTTATGGTCACTGGATTAATTGCTTCTTGTTATTCACCGTTGGTTTTTGAGAGGCCAAGATCATTTTCTGTGACGATCCAAGCCCCCTTTCTCAACTTTGTTTTCTTTTATTAAGTAAAATTTAGTGTCGCGATATGCTCTTTTCGACAATGGAGAATTATGTTCGCAAATTCAAAGTGATTGCGCAATATCACGTCCCATTTTTGTTTAAAAAGAATGCGGGCAGTGTGATTGGAGGCCGAGTTCGAAACGACGAGAAAACTCGGAGGTATTTATTCATCCATTGTTTGCTGTTTTCGATATTTTTCATGGGAGAGCAAACTATGATTAAAGGTTTTTTTTTTTCGGGAGAGGGTGGGGCAGGGGAGAGTTTATAATGATAGTGAAGGTATGGTTTAAATATGATCACAGTTGAACATCACTTATGGTAATGCTTTAGAGTTCTGCTTGAAGTGGTCGCCGCTGCCTTATCGATCTTGTGTATGTTTATATCGTGGGTCTTTCATAAAGCGAATACAAAAGGTTTAAAAGTTTAGTTCGGAAACCCTTCTATGTTAAGCATACCTGCTTCATTTGGGGAGGGGTTTGGCAGGCAGGTTGTTATTGCTTCCCTCTCCTTTGTCGTTCTGCTCTTCGTTAATCCCGTGAGGTTTGTTTACATGCAGTTATGGCCCACATTTGCTCCGTTTTCAGTGAACGGACGTTGAAAAGCAGTGCTATGGAGAAGAAGGAAGCAAGGGTTTGTTTTTCTTACTTTTTTCATTACACCACTGGTTGACGTTGATTGTAAATGAGCTTAAACCTCCTAATTTGCGGAATTCATAGAGCTTGAACTTTTAGCCATATCAGATTGCTAGCTCGTTTACTTTCGATTTTCTTTTTCTGTTTTATCTTCCGTTGCTTGCTTTCAGTACTGTTTTCTCCTTCACTGCTCCCTTCAATAATGATTCCCATATAAATTTGGGAGATTTTGCCACCTAAGCTCAAAATTGGGCTGCGATTGCTCCTTCTGCTTCCCATGCAATTGCCGGAAAGAGAGGGGGAGGGGGGGAAGTAAGTTCATGTGTGCCACTGAAAGTACGGCTTTTTTCTTGAATC
>JPKZ01001195.1:61042-71923 GCA_000803305.1 Toxocara canis | reverse complement strand
GATGGAGACTCTTTCAGCTCACGAATCCTTGCTACTTTCAGTCGATTTTCTTTAGAATTGGATGATATTCTAAGATGATTTTTGTTTTCTAAAATTTTCTATTTTCTAAATCCATTTCTGCGGCGCTTTGCACGATACCAGAATTGTTGTCAGTTTATGAGGGCATTATTTGAATATTTAATTTGGTATGAGTGATATCATACCAAATTTTCCTCTCGAACAGCACTAATTCGTCCTTGTGTAAGTGGGCTAACGTTTGCGGCGTGTGAAGGTTGAGGATTTTCTTAGATGTCCAGGCGGTGAAATCACGTGTCACCTAGTAGGAACGATTTCGGGATTATTGTTTTTATTTGTTAACCGATGAATTTGTTTTTGTTGTTGATGCAGCAACTGTCATAGCAAGAAAAATATTTCAGAGTGGCGACAGTGACGTTACTATGACTGAAGATGGGTCGACACAGGAAACTAGCGTTATGACGAGTGGTACATCACAGGAGAGTGATGGTGAGGCGATATCGAATGCATATCCACCGCTGCCTGCCCCCACAAGAGCTGGCAAAGTGAGCATAATTAAGTGATTTTCTTGTATTCCTTTGCCACAACTAAGTTTTTCGAAAGCGAAGTCACGCTGTTGTTGTCTTCGACTGCGAGCAACCGAACGAGCTCAGCTTCGATCATTTTCATGTTTCAGATTCTTTCGGTTATGCGCTTATCTATAACGAAACCTCTTCAGCACCATAAGCGAACGGGTTTGTTCGAACGCGTGTTAAGTAGAATCCAGCTTCATACAGTGCACTGGAAGATATTAGTAAACGAAGGACCTATTTCTGGGTTTATGGGTAGTAGACGGGCGGAAGACATTTGGTGAGCAGAGGACTGTAATTCAAGAGGCCCAGATCTGAGTTCCAGGAATGAGCCATTATAAGCAGCAGTGTAAACGTGCGTTGATGCAATATATGTTGTGATATTGTTCAGTGCAGAGTATATAATAGGCAACGTCTACACCATTAAATATAATACTGTATTTGGCGTTTTGCTTTGCGTGGAGAGGTTCCTCAAAGCCATAATTTTGTGTGATGTATAATCTAGAGGGCCCAAGCTCATTGTACGCTGGTTTTGACTCCTTAGGCTCCTTCCTCATGAAAAATCTATTTTAAACATTCTTGTGATCAAGCCACTGGACACTGCCTTCATGGTGACCTTATTTTGACGCAATTTATGCAAATCGAAAAATTCCATTGTTTCAGTATGAAACGCCAAACGAGATTTTAACGCAATATTGGGTGCAAACGGCGCCACCAATGTCAGTGGCCGATGCGAAGAGTATGGTTCGTGTTCTTGTGCAGGCGTGCAAGCATATCGTCCACGGCCTCAAAGATACACACGTCACCAATTGTTCGTTCATTCTGTTTCATTTGTTTCCTTGCGTTTTATATCTTCTCGAATCTTTTGTATTAGAGGCTTCCGAGTTTTCTTTACACGTAAAAAGGAGTGGCAAAAGAAAAATACCACGAAGTACGTGTATCACCTATTTCATTTAATTCCTGAGCAGTTCCTTTGAATCGTTTGTTTTGTTCGATTTATGTGACGGAGAGTAAGAAACGCTACTTTTGTGCAGTTGGCTGCACTGTAGAAGAGAGTGGCGGGTTACTGCGTCTGCGTGAATGTTGCAACCTATGTATTTCTAACAGTGGAGCAGTGAGACTTTGTATGGCTTTAACGAGTGGAAGAAGTTACGGAGACGTGACAGGTGTAATTCAGCTGGTCGATTTCCCTGCTACTGGGATAATTTATCACATTATCGACTTCTGGGTTGATCTATCGAAGGTGTTCTTGATAATTATAATTGTCCTTGAAACCGTGCATCATTCATTACTAAAGCATTTGAACCCAAGGAGTATTGAACTGTTGTTTGCTACTTTCTTTTATCCGAATGTGGACGTTAGCCGATATTAGGGCGTGCACTTGAACTGCGTCCAGGCTTTGATGAGATGCATCGATTTTCAGTAAGTATGTCACCAGCTCGTGAGGTCGAAATAATGGAACGTCTGTTGCGCTATGGGCTTCGGTGTCTTGATGTCTTCATGATCGCTCCTCTTACTCCAAGCCAAATATCTCCTGCAATGCAGAGGTCGTTTATTGCTTCACGTTGAAGCACGGCTATAAATGAACTGCTGTGTGGTCTTCGTATTACTAGCAATAGTATATCTTCGAATTTAGCAAATATAGTGCATGAGAATGTCGTACCTTATGCATGGAGCATTTAGTCGGCAGATAAACTTCACTGAGTTCATCTCTCAACGGTGGGCAAAAATTTTCACTCGTTTTGTTTTTGAACTGGACATCTAATCTCGACGGTGTTTGAAAATATCCGTTTTAAAAGAAAAATTTGATCTCATATTTTACTGGTCGGATATGGAAATGCTTTTTCTTCTGTTTAACAGGTGTTTTTTTTTTTTGAACTTAAAGGCAGCAGTTTGTTGAAAACAGAAATGCTGTGATATAGCTGAAGCTGCTGTTTTCTTAAAAGTTCCATTGTTTACGCACGAACGCCTACTGCTGGTAATAATATATTGAAAAGTGCGCTAGGCTAACCTGAAAAATGGAGTAGTTATCATTTGACAGTTTGATTTGTGTGAATTTGCAGAACAAATGGGGTACGATCAAAAGATGAGAAAGAATCACTCGATTTATTCGCCTCGATTTACACACTTTTGAATCCATCTGTTTTTAAGGAGATCTTCTCGAAATATATCGATGTCAGTTTCATTCTTTTATTTGTTCCGATCAGCTTTTTAGCGTAGCTGTTAGTCTGTCTCTTATCCTCTTAGGTCTATTTGTTTCCTATGCTGGCGTAGGTAGCATTTAATAAAATATCTCATTGTAGATGTCCGCCGTTAATTGTTGCTTTCGTTTAACCACCTTCCTTTGCAGTCGAAAGATTGGAAGGAAAACTGCGAATATTTTGATCTTTAAGATGTAAAATCCGTTTCAGTTTTCAATATCGTACTCAGCTTTGGGAAGTGGTCAATTTCTTTCGTTTGACAAAGTAATTTGATCGTTGTGACTAGTGTTTTTAGGATTTGGCTAATATCTGCAGCTGTGTTTCGAGCGTTTTTGTTGCAGCTTTTTGTCATTCGACGACACTACTGCTAGCGGGTTGTGAGGCGTTTCATCAACATACGTGGTTTGCTACAGTAGCACTACGCAGCAGCTGTTGTATAAGTTTCCGTTTTGCAGTTTTTCATCGAGCGGATAGCGCAAAATTACGCTCTTCAAGTGATTTGCAACGCATTTCTTGTACATCCGTCCACTTCAGCCAAATTCGGCAATATACTGGTTCGCTATCTTATGAACAAACTGCCCGACATGGCTGGTAAGTACAGGCTTTCTGAAAGGCGTGATATAGTAGGAATGCGTTTTTTTTTTCAGTCTTTTTTTTGTTGAATGGATGCGTTATTGGAGGGCGCATGTCACATTGCTAACCTGCACAGGAGGCGCAAGTTATACTATTGAGGAAGGAAGGGGGAGACGCAATGAGGGGTGATGGTGCATCAGCAGTTGGGTGATATTCGAATGCATCACTAGTTGAGTGGCACACCGCCTGATTGTCATGCGGAGATAGGCTAATGCTCGTCGTCTACGTCTGTATTACGTATTACAGGTTCGCTGATTAGTCAGATCATAAACTGATGAATAGCTGCAGGCTTTTTGAGGGAATTCCTCTTGCCATGCAGCATCAGAATTTGAGGTTTTGTTGCGTTTTGCGCTGTTTCAAATTACTGTTTTGGTTCGTTCCTATACGCTTTCCATTCTACATAATTTCAGCAAACACGGAGAGGGCTGCCTTATACTTGAAGCTATTCAAGCTCGTTTTCTCGTCAGTATCCTGTTCTCAGTCAACCGGCTGCATTGAGAACGAACGCATGCTGAGGGTAACATGTTCTGTTCTTTAAAAGGATGTAGCTTAAACTGTCTGTATAATTTCTTTTTTGACGCTAAATCTAGGTAGTTGGTTTGAAAGTTCTCTTCATTTGTACGTATCTGAAAGAGGCATTTTTTTGGGTTAAGGAGCCTAATGAATCTCTGTGTGTTGGAATTAAAGTGAGGTTTGTGGAAAGCTGTAAACAGATAGGCAAAGAAGATTGGTATTTGCAGAAACAGCGCTTCATTTCATTTATTGCAGTGTTTTGTCGCAGTATCGTCTCAGTTTTCCATGTTGTTCTGCAATAAGGAACTTTTATTAGCAGGCATAATTGGTTCTTTAATTCCGAATGGAAACGAGCCATACTGGATATTGGAGTTCGGGTGCATTTTGCAGGGTTTGCAAGTAATGCAAAGGCAGATCGTGTAAATAGGTGGTGGAAGAATGAGGAGAGATGTTTGAATATGGAGTAAATTTAGTCTAGAACATTTGTAAAATTTTTTTGCAACTTCAGCCATACCTGCACGATATGGTGCACCAGTCGATGGAACTGGCACTGCGGGGACGTGAGCCAATCAATTATTTCCTTTTGTTGAGGGCGTTGTTCAGGTGATCTGAAAATTTCATTTCTCCATAGCATTTTCTGAAATTTGATGATTTTTATCTTTATGTATGTACGCCCAAAGCGTACGATTTTCTTGTCGATGCTTAATGAGCTTCGGATTTTCATTCTATCTTTATCCTGAGTTAAAATATCCTATCTGCATCTAGGCTGCACGATGGATAAAATCGTATGCGTTCGATATCACGTCATTAGTTGCACGCTTTTCATTTCTTCGTTGACTTTTTGTCTCCATATAGAATTACGGATGGAGAGGATTCGGTATTCCTTGGGATCCATTTGGATCTTTAACACTCGATATGCCTGGTCGATCTACCTTCCCATTTCCATCCCACTTCCTCTCCCCTCTCTGCGAGTGTTGAAAATCCTAGCTTTTTGCACGACTTCAGCTGGACTAGTGGGGAGGCTGGAGAGGTGGAGGAGGAGCGGAGACGCTTCTTATTTACGAGTGTAGCATACCACCCAGGAGAACTTGGGAGAGGAAATTTGAATATGATGCATGCCAAATATTGTTCCAGAATTTTTGTGCACTGTCTTTCCGAATATTCAGTTTGTGGTCGTTCAGTTCGTCCAACCCGGCAGTACTTAATTCGCAGCTGCAAATGCTGAAGTAATGTCATTTTTTTCAGGTCAATTGGTGGTGGGTAGCATACCACCCAGGAGAACTTGGGAGAGGAAATTTGAATATGATGCATGCCAAATATTGTTCCAGAATTTTTGTGCACTGTCTTTCCGAATATTCAGTTTGTGGTCGTTCAGTTCGTCCAACCCGGCAGTACTTAATTCGCAGCTGCAAATGCTATTTTTTTCAGGTCAATTGGTGGTGGGAGTTACGATTTGCTATATCAAACCTTTTTGCCATTATTGCCAACACTCCTTCAGCAGCTAAATAGGCTTCAGAGCGGTGCACATCGAACGCAGATGAGGGAATTGTTTGTCGAGCTGTGTCTCACTGTGCCTGTAAGGTATGATCGTATTTCCACATTTATTAATGGAACAGTTGCATTCTTAATTAGAATAGCTAGGAGTGGATTTGGTAACGTTTATGCTAGTCAAGCAAGAGGTCGATAAAAGTTATAAATTCCTGGAGTTTGTTGGCCTCTATAAAATACCGAATGAAAGTCAGAGTGTGTGAGTGAAAGTCAGAGTGCGAATGAAAGTCAGAGTATATGAGTACGTTTCACTCACTCAGGAGAGCGACGATATTTTCAAATCACTTTCTAGAAAAATATGTTGAAATTTATGTTGCATGGTCATTTGCTTTATGAAGTTTATCTCTTTCATGAATGTGATGAAACTGAATTAGTTAACTAGATGCAGGGCATTTGCTGAATGCGATGATAGGTTACCGTTTGGAAAGCAGCTAACCGAATAGGTTCCCTTCTCATCCAAATCGTGCACCTCTCAGCTTCATATTGCGTTTAGGTAGAGGTTCATGGTTGTGTGGTGGTTCGTGGTTGTATGATGGTGCATGGTTTGTTAAGTGAAAACCTTTGCAGGTTGTCGTCGCTTCTCCCATATCTACCTCTCCTTATGGACCCGCTTGTGTGTGCGCTTAATGGCAGCCCAACTCTAGTTCATCAGGTAGTTCATGTCCTTATCTAGATTTTTCGCCGTCTTAACGTTTCCTTTCCTTTGGATTCTGTTTAGGAGGGCTTGTCAGAGAGATAAAAATTCTTTACTCTAATAAACATTCCAACATTTTCAATAAAATCCACTTTCACGTGAAAGACACTTTGCAGGTCCCGTCTAAGTCCCTTTTCTGTTGGCGCTAGTCAAGTAGCAGTAATACTGTCTACTTCATTCTCGCTCATCTGAAGAAGCTTTGGCTTTTCATGCTTTCCGAATATTCTGGAATCGTCTAAAATAATAATGTCTTTGGAAAGCAATGGTTTTATTATTGACAGTTTTATTACGACAGGATTTCTGCTTTTTTGGTCTTTTTTAAAAAAATTCTCACCCTCACGTTTGTTTTGTTCCAGAATGAAGATCGTGTCTCCACCTTGTAATAATTCGGCAGTTTTAGACTCAGTAAAATAGTATCGACACGATCTCTTGTGAAATGAATTAATAACACGAGTGAAATGAACTTCCATCAGTCTCCGCAGTTAATGTTTTGCAGCTCAAAGATTGTGTCATTTTTGAGCTTATTTCGACTACAGTCATGCTTTTTGCAGGGTCTTCGGACGTTGGAACTATGTGTTGACAATCTGCAGCCAGAGTATTTATACGAGCATATGGCACCCGTCAGGGCACAACTTATGCACGGTCTTTGGAAATCTGTCTCAAATCCGGACAAGACCGCTCCTCTCATTGCTTTTAGGCACGTGTTTTTGTGTTTCCTTGTGCAGCTTTAAATTAAAGCTGTGGGGACTGGAGCCGTAGGAAAGAACATCACTTGTGGGTGAGACTGCATTTAGCCGACCAGTTTTCACTCTTTATTAAAGGAAAAGTTTGCTAGTTTTGTGTTATCTGGTGTACATGTTAGGCCAGCTTGCGAAGCTGGTTTTAATAACTGTATGGCTTCTTTGGTTGATTTTATAAGAGATTTTCAACAGAGAGTCAAGTTGAGATGTGATACTAACGCTTGAAGCTGAAGACTTTTTTGTTCTTCTCAGAGCTGTGAAGTATTGTTTATACTCTGTTTTAGAATCCTTGGCAAGTTCGGAGGTTCGAATCGTAAGATGCTGTCGGACCCCCAAACGTTATCATTTAACATAGCACCATCGGCCGAATATCCATCACTGAAACTAGTGTTCCAGCGGAGTTTACCAACTGCGATCGGGCCCGATGAAGCGCATTTCATTGTTAGTTGTCTTTGCGCTTTGAGTATTTGGCGTGACAGACATATAAGGTGTGGCGGGCATGTTGAAGAAGTCGAAGAGTCTGGAACGAGATGGGAGTCGATGAATGTGGTGACTAACGCATTCATTAGTTACGTTGTAAGATGATGGGAAATACTTTTCTTGCATTGTGGCTGAAATCAGCTCTTTTTTTGGGAAGAGGGGAGGTGGAGTTGACAGATCGTGGCCTGGGGCTGTGTCTGCAGGCAAACGTTGATATTCTCTTTCTCGCACCACCATCAAAATTTGGATACTTAGGATGGTGGAAGCATTTCTTTCCACGAAGTTTATTGTGTTTTATGAATGAGATAAGATGATTTGATAGAATTTCAAAAAAGAATTTGAGGACGAGGGAGGCAAACCATTGGTATGTGACCTAAGCATCAGTGAGGTGGTGCACGCCGCGCTGGAGCACCTTCGCTCGCCTTTTCAAGTGGACTCAACATTCCTGGCCGTTACCTCTTCGTCGCTGCCTTCTTCCCCTCAGCCTTCACCACTGTTCATTCGGCGTCACTCATTCCTCCTCATCAAAGGAGTTATTCTCAGTGCATTGGTGCCTACAAGGCCGGCAGTTCTCAAGAATCCAGCACTCAAACAACATCTTCTTTGCCAGCTTGAAGTGCGTTTCTTTCGAAGCCTCAGTTCGCTAGCTACACATTTTCTTTCATGCATATTACATTTTCTTTCATGCATATTACTCTCATGTGAACTTCCGGTGCTTTTTTTGTTATTGATTATATAGAATGGTTCGTGCTTTCGTCTTCAATGTTGAGTGCATTTGTTTGATTAAAGGTGAGGGGCGAGAGATCTGCAGTCGGGCTCACGGAAGAGCATAACAAAGTTTAAGGATTAGGAAGTGCTCTGAGTTACTTGGGCAGAACTTTTCTAAAACAGTGATATCTCTGAGCTACTTATATTGAAGCAAAAGCTTCATTTCACAGTTCTTCAGAATTGAAATTAGGCTGCTTTTTTTATGAATACGAAGGGATGGGTCGTTTTATTTGTGGTTTTGTATGGAGAATATACGGAGGTTTTTGAAATTCGATTGAGATCCCATGAATGTTTCTCATTGTAATTGTTGTTGAACGACCTTATTGTAAGTGATTGTTGTTGAACGATCGTTTGTCGTGCAGCCGCCTTGTGAATGTGATCAGTAGGGAAAGTGATAAGATTAACATAATGAAAATGCATTGGGGGGAGCGGAATCGTAAGAGTTGACTGTGCAGTCTGAACGCTATAGCCAGCTAAGATTGTTTTTTAGGCGGTGAAGGCAGATGTACGCGACTATCCTGAGCAAGTATTTCGATGTAAAAGCGAGAGCACACGTGCACTCTTCCTGGATGCTCTTACGGCTCTTTTCTGTGAGTTGCTGTACTTCTCTAATAATATGCCTATTTCAGTGCTTTACTGGGAAGTATTTGCTGGCACACGTAGACGACCGGTGACTTGTGCGCAGAATCGGAAGTAGAGAACTTTTCGCTCCTCTGAGAATTCTTTGAAGAATGAAAATTTCGAAAAGGAGTTTTTTTGTTGTAAAATACAGTTCGTGAAATTGAGGAGAAAAAAAACAGCCTTAGAAAAAGTGATGTTTTCGATATTATCGGAATTGATAGGGAAAAATTGAGAGAAATGCCTAGAGGTGCCAACGTTGACGTCGCTGTACAAAGAAAGCATTTTTGGCGCCCTTCCACACGTATTCGCCCAGCAGCCTAGTGAATTAAGCTCGATAGTTGTTTTGGTAAAATAGTACGATATTTCCAGTTGCCGTGGTGGCAAGAGATCAGCGAAATGAAGTACTCAGTTTTTTCAATGCGGTAGTTCGTCAGCTGACTATTCAGTCGATATTCGAGCAGTGTGGAAGTATGTTTATTTTATTGTTCGTTTTTTTTTTTGATCGATGCCACGGAAATGTGTTCCGTGAGGCATGATATTACTGCTTGCATGTGGTTGGTCTGTGTTCAGATTTAATGCAGTCGCCGTCGAACGCGCTACCCGTAATCTTGTAGGTCAGGATCATGTCTCAAATGCAGTACATGCCTTCTCGCATTGGAACTCGATCTGTGTTTAGCCTAGAGCGGATGGAATAGGGTTATTGATGGGCATCCCATCAGACGCTCTTCCTTGCTCCATTTAAGAGGGGTAGGAAGAAGTATCTATATACGAGAAAATTTTTTGATTTGAATGACTTGATGTGCGACTTCCGCTGTTAACTACTGCCTGTATTGGCAAATAGTCTGTTGGTGATTGCAGATGGTCATGAGCTGGTTTATGATTCGGCACAGGATTGCATGGACGGTACGATACTGGTAGACGCGATTATGAACGCCTTCGCCGATCCCTGCAAAGATATATGCCATGCAGCCATCGTGGCGCTCACTTACATGAAGGATACGTCGATTGCTCTTTATGGTCATATTGAAACGGTTAGAGCTTTTCTCACTTAAACGATTTATTTCTGTTAGGTTTTCTCAGTTTTCTTTTTGTATGAAACATCTGTTGTTGGTCGTATGTTTCCAGTATTTTTTGTTTGTGGTGACCGGCAGCGTAAGCTCTCATGGCGTAATCGATTCGTTAACCCGAAATTTTTCATTCCGCTAGAGATCCACACTTTTTGCTTTCTAATCGTTTCAACGAATTTTTCACTTACATGATTGCATGTTTTTTCAGGCAGCACGAGCGCCACTTTTTCGGTACGTTTTGGAGCGTGTTTCAGCGCTATGCTACAGAGAAGCGTGGTATGCACGTCTTGGTGGTTGTACAGCGTTGAAGTTCGTACTTGAAGACTATCCTCGTTGGCTAGTTGCTGACAATATTCGCAGTATACTGGCAGCTCTTTTCGAGGTTAGCTTCCTCTGTTGCTTATTTAGTGCTCTTAAGCAATAGGTAGTGCCGATAATTAATTCTTGCCATAGGCAAAGTAGATGCATTAGAAAGAAAAGATAGGTGGAATGTGGTAATTCTGGAAGGGTATGACGAAGAGTTGGTGAGGATGGAACGTATGGTAAAGATGTGTGATATTTTTATCCCAAAACAGCGAACTTTCAATTAATTTTTAACTTATTTTTAAGGAGTCTAAAAATACTTGGCTTGCCCATCGCCCTACAGATACTCAAGCACTCCTAAAAGCAAAATGGGCTCTACTTTTGTCACTTAATTTCTTACTGCACATTATGGTCTAATTGAGCAGGGATTAGACGTTCCAAATAGATATTTTGCTTTGGCAGTGATAGGGGTATTGTTTTAAGGGGTGTTGTTTTAATATGAAGGAGATAGATTAAAAAGCAGACAGAACGAAGTATCGGCTATGTTGGCCGATGCATTTTTTGTATGTTTAAGGTAATAATCGGCCTAAGTGACGAGGTCTCGAGTTCCGCTATCGATATGTCCATTGAAGCTATCGATAAGCTGCTCAAGGTTGGTTTACCAGTTCATCGTTGACCATTGTTCGATATTTTTCGTTTAATCTGGAAGGCAACAAAAGCAACTGTGTG
>JPKZ01001195.1:41595-60990 GCA_000803305.1 Toxocara canis | reverse complement strand
AATGGGGAGGGGGAAGAGGGTGTGGGATTGGTCGTACGCGAGGCCTTCATTGCACTGATGACTAATACCGTCATTACCTTGACGGGCCGTAGAGTCATGACCCCATTGACCGAAATGGTCGTTGCGTTGATGACCGTATAATTGTTGTCTTGATTATCCGCATAGTCATCGCCTTTACGACTCTTGTTTATTGTCTTTACGTTTATGACACGTTGATCATTAGGATCTCTATTCCACCATCCATTCCACATTTTTCTTCGACGTCCATCTCTCCTTTCTTATGATCCTCAGGCGCAGAGTGATGGTTTAATTAATTGTATACTTTCAAAGTAGGCGGGGGCCGCGTTTGGTTGTGAAGTGGAAGAGAAGTTGCTTTCGAAATTGCTTAGAGGCATCACTTGCTCACTGAAGACCTAACATACCAGTGAACTACTGTTTTATCGATCTTTTTTTTTTTCATTATTCCAGCTTGCTTTTTTCTTCTTCTTTTGGTATTTTTATATTCGTCCTTTGAACAATGGGGCGTTCTTCTAGGTATGCTTCAATAACCGTTCACCCGAGCAGCTTGAGCCAGAGCTGATTTCAGTTTTTATGGAGTACGCCGTGAATCACCTCGCGACACCTTCATCCATTTTAAGGGATCAGGTTTGTTTATTTACTGACTGGTTTTTATAGAAGATGCGAAGAGCATTTTCAGTTGTGTGTAGAACTGTTTTGTTGACCAGCGCTATTCAATACAAATATTGAGACAGAACTTAATCCATCATCAATGACTATAGGAACAAAACTGGGGAACCCAGATTTGTTCCTATAATCATTGTTATCGTTTCATGTAAACTGAAATGATGTAGCACCTGAATTCGAGATGTCCAGCACAAAGTAATGGCTTCCTTCCAAGTACCGGCTTTCAGCGCTGCAACTTCGTGAAATGATTCTATTGCAGCAGTCAGCTACAAAAAGCAGCAGCGGTTCACTTAAGCAGAGGCCTTTTTATGCTGTAACTGACATGTCTATTCATGAAATGATGTTACGGTACTCTGTCTGCCTTTGTTTTTGGAACTAAAAATTGGCAGATTCCTTGGCTGAAAATTCACAGGAAGATTCGAAAACAATTTTACGCCACTGTTTACGTGAATGAGAGTTGTCGCCATTCTCCCTTCGTTTATCCGTTTTCTTTCCGATTGCACATGAGGTGGTTTTGATCGTCGGATGCATTAGTTTGTATGTCGAATAGATACGCATATAACCGTGTGACATCAGATGTGTTTGCAAATATTGGTTTTGTAGTCGCACGATAAATGGTGTGCAGTATTTTCGCTCATCCTTAATTTCAGTGTCGGCTCTTGATAGCACAGGTTTCGGAACTGACATCGAAGTCTATTATCGATCTGCTGTCGCTACAAAAAGCGGTTCTGGAGTCGATGCTGCGTTCAGGAATGCTGGAATTCAAACGAATGTCTCTGTCGAACCAAATCGCCTTCATGGTAAGGGGAAGCTTGGCATGGGAATCTAGAAGGGGAGGTGTCACTAAGAGCCTAGCTTACTAAAAGAGAGCTTTCACACTTTTTCCCCTGAACCCCTCCCCCCCCCTCCCCTCCTCCAGGTTTGTTTATTTACTGACTGGTTTTTATAGAAGATGCGAAGAGCATTTTCAGTTGTGTGTAGAACTGTTTTGTTGACCAGCGCTATTCAATACAAATATTGAGACAGAACTTAATCCATCATCAATGACTATAGGAACAAAACTGGG
Source organism: Toxocara canis (assembly GCA_000803305.1). NCBI lineage: Eukaryota > Metazoa > Nematoda > Chromadorea > Rhabditida > Toxocaridae > Toxocara > Toxocara canis. Next base: position 59,240 of record JPKZ01001195.1, on the reverse strand, counting down.
GAACCCAGATTTGTTCCTATAATCATTGTTATCGTTTCATGTAAACTGAAATGATGTAGCACCTGAATTCGAGATGTCCAGCACAAAGTAATGGCTTCCTTCCAAGTACCGGCTTTCAGCGCTGCAACTTCGTGAAATGATTCTATTGCAGCAGTCAGCTACAAAAAGCAGCAGCGGTTCACTTAAGCAGAGGCCTTTTTATGCTGTAACTGACATGTCTATTCATGAAATGATGTTACGGTACTCTGTCTGCCTTTGTTTTTGGAACTAAAAATTGGCAGATTCCTTGGCTGAAAATTCACAGGAAGATTCGAAAACAATTTTACGCCACTGTTTACGTGAATGAGAGTTGTCGCCATTCTCCCTTCGTTTATCCGTTTTCTTTCCGATTGCACATGAGGTGGTTTTGATCGTCGGATGCATTAGTTTGTATGTCGAATAGATACGCATATAACCGTGTGACATCAGATGTGTTTGCAAATATTGGTTTTGTAGTCGCACGATAAATGGTGTGCAGTATTTTCGCTCATCCTTAATTTCAGTGTCGGCTCTTGATAGCACAGGTTTCGGAACTGACATCGAAGTCTATTATCGATCTGCTGTCGCTACAAAAAGCGGTTCTGGAGTCGATGCTGCGTTCAGGAATGCTGGAATTCAAACGAATGTCTCTGTCGAACCAAATCGCCTTCATGGTAAGGGGAAGCTTGGCATGGGAATCTAGAAGGGGAGGTGTCACTAAGAGCCTAGCTTACTAAAAGAGAGCTTTCACACTTTTTCCCCTGAACCCCTCCCCCCCCTCCCCTCCTCCCCACCCCATTCATCTCGGGATTGCTCTTTCCACGTTCGTTGCTTAATGCCTCAGTTAAGGCATTTCTCTAGTGGTGTAATGCTTCAGCATTATGAGCAAAAATGTTGGCATCCGGAGAGAACAGATTATTGGAGAATAAGATTTCTTACGTTTTGTGCGGATCACCGGTTACTAGAAGGCGGGAAATCCAGGTATTACTTCTTTTAAAGGATTAACACTACTTTGCAAAACGTGGTTACGAGAAAATCCGACCAGAAGGGCCAACTAAATTTTAAGATTATGCTGATAAATGAGGATTGATTATCCAGTGATCACTTCGCCGTTCAGTAACTCAGACGGCATTTTGCCGATTTTTTCTTTTCCTCGCCGTCTATTTCACAAGGGACCACGTACGCACTCTATTAGCTCATTTTCTTTACGTGATAAGGTTGTTGCACAGTGGTGTCAGCAGGAGATATCTCCTCTTTGACAGTTCACTTGCGTGAGAAGTATAATTTCTTTTTATCATTGCGCTAGTGTTAGCCAGTTCACAGATATCGATTTGTTGTCTTTCATGTTATCATGCCAACGATCGATGATGCCAAAGATTGAACCACTTTTATTGGTCTGCAGAGGTGGATGTCGCCCTATTAATTATGGCCGCAAATTATGTGCTCACATCTATTTTTTCTTTGATGCATGGCGTTTGAAGAGCTGTTTCTGAACTTCTGAGGAAAGCAGCAAAATGAAGCTTGTTGTTTTCAGGAAGCCTTCACTTATATTTACACACAGAACCCATTGTTGTTCACGTTTTCGCTGTCGGGACCTCGGGAGAGTCAGTTCGCCCTCGAGCTGACAACGATTTGCAGTGCCGACGATGCGCAGTTGTTTGACCGGTCCAACTACCAACCATCACGTGCAGCTGCCGCTGTGCTTAGCGCACAGAATCAAACTCGCATCACAGCTTTGCGCCAAGCCGCTATAAGTAAGCTGATAGTCTTTTCCAATTCAGAAACGAGAAACTGTTGAAATGGATAGATACCATTAAAGGGCTTTTTGGAGAAGGTTGCGGAGGGGGCAATGGCTTCTTCTTATTGAAGAGTTGGAACTACTCTGGAGAAATGTGGTGCTAATGACGGGAAGCGGGATATGCTTTTCGAGAAATTGCACGTCACTGACCTTTCGCGGACCTGTATTGATTGCCACTGATTGTTTTCCTCACCCATCGGATCCACTGCGCACATGATACAACACTCCTAATGAGCGCATAACGCCTCAGAATGATCATATATACCGTCTGGTCCCAAATGATGTCCGAAAAGACGCGGGTTCCATTCCCACTTGCGAGGAGTGTTTTAATTCGCTATCACAGATAAGAGGTGTCATTGAGTCTGAACCAAACTGAAATAGGCTGTTCATGAGAGTTTTCAGCATTTAGTAAAATTGCCCCTCCTGTCCAAAAGAGGGTCCCCTTCCCGTTATCTGCGCATTCTGATTGACGTTGACAGCATATTTAAAACGACATGGGTTGGCCAGCAAACAGGAGAGCTTCTTAGATGAGAAAGGCTTTGTTAGATGTGCACGTATGCACATGTTACTGATTCTGCTCTTGCGGGTGTTTTGAGCGCCAGTGGATGTAACCTAGCTCTTCCTCTTCCCGTCAGTTCTCACCCAATCAGATCCCGCCATGTCACGCCCACTGGCTATATAAGGTGTGCTTCTTTGGTACCATTTGTCTTTGTTCTGTTTTGTCACCTACTGTATGGTTGTTGCCGACAACAGACTTCTCCTTGACCCTCAACTCGACAAACATGAAAGTAGCGGTCTGGATCCGCAAACGGTTTCTGCGGATCAAGATGGCTACACTTTCGGAGGCACAATTCCAACAACTGCTGTCCACATTCACGACTGCCCTTCGCGACGTCTCTCAGTCCCATCAGTCGGCTGTCCTGTCCCACAACGGCCTGATCCAGAGCGACTATATGACGCGCTGTCTGGACGTCTCGCTCAATTCGTTTACGACCCAGATACGGACGTAACATTTGAGGTGTAGTATCGAAGGCACGAAAATTTATTCACTGTCGACTGCGCAACTCTGGGCGACGCAACTCGCGTTCGCCTACTTCTCGAGAAACTGTACGCACCTATCTGTGAGAAGTACACCAACTACATATTGCTAAGAGCCCCTCGCGACATCAGTTTTGCGGAAACACTCGATTTCCTGACCAACCTCTTTGGCCTCAGCAGTCGCTGTTCAACGCACGTTACGCATGTATGAAAGAACCGACGGAAGTCTTCGTCACATACGCCGGTCGTGTAATCACGAATGCGCCAAATTTCGACTCGGAACGTGTTCAGAGGATCGGTTCAAGTGCCTTATTTTCGTATGTGGTCTACATTCAAGCGACGATGCATTCATACGACTGAAGCTACTCGACAGGATCGAAGCACACCCAGCCTATACGATCCAGACACCCACAGAGGAGTGCAAACGACTATTAAACCTCAAACACGACATGAAGATGGTCGAGAACGACTCCTCGCCCACCCACACGGTTCCCTCAGTCCAGAAAAGTCGGCCTCAAGAGCGGCAACAACAGTCAGCAGCTCGTCAAAATCGACTGTCAGAAATCGGCAGTCACAGCAACGACCCAACCAATGGCAGGAATAAAGCAATGACGCCCCCAGCACCCTGATGGTTCTGCGGCGCGATGCATTTCAGTCGCGACTGCAACTATCGACAGCACCGCTGCTCTATGTGCAAGAAAATCGGACACATGGAAAGATTCTGCAATGTTATCAAATGACATCCAAGAATCAGTCGCCGTTCAAACCAAGGTGCTTCCCGTCCAACAGCCAGGCCAGCTCGCTCAGATGCAGTTTTCGCAGCCTCAAGGATTGATTGCAGTGACTATCGACGCTTCGCTATCGTCACAGTGGACGGCCAAGCAGTCATTTTCCATGTCGATACCGCATCAGATGTGACGATCATGAGCTAGTCAACGTGGCAGCACATCGGAAGTCAAGCGCTTCAGCCATCGTCACTTATCGCTCACAGTGCATCAGGAGATCAAATCAAGATCCTTGGACACCGCGTATGCAACCACAGCTTCCAGAACGCCTCGGCTTAAGGAATGTTCTACGTGGCCAATACCCAGTGCAGCCTACTCGGAGCTGAATGTATCTTCAAGATGTGGATCTACGAAATCATGGACGCTCTTCCATGCAAAGATCCAGGCCAACCGACAACAGTAAACTTCAATAGCGTTACAACAACGAACAGCTGTGTTGCGAAAGATCTACAGCGCCGCTATCCGCAGGTTTTCAGTCCAGACCTCGGACATTACAACCTGGCAAAAGCGAGTCTGCAACTCAAGACGGGCGCCAAGCCGATTTTTCGCCCTAAGCGACCCGTGCCGTATGCAGCTTTAGCAGCTGTTGACAAGGAGTTGAAGCGACTGGAAACTAGTGGCGTCATTTCGAAGGTCAACTTCAAGTTGGGCAGCACCTATTGTAATCGTCAAAAAGTCGAACGGATCCTTACGGATCTTTGCCGATTTTTCAACGGGGCTCAATGACGCTTTGGTTCTTCATCAGTATCCTTTGCCCCTCCCTAAAGATGTTTTCGCGACGCTCAACGGTGGTCGTTACTTCTCGCACATCGACATTGCAGACGCATACCTCCACGTTGAGGTGGATGAACAGTCAAAACAACTGCTGACGATCAACACGCATCGAGGCCTGTATCAATACAACCGATTGCCTTTTGGAGTCAAACTAGCGCCAGTCATTTTCCAACAACTCGTAAACTCGACACTCGCCGGTTGTTAAGGAGCGATCGCATATCTGGACGAAGATATCGTGGTTGGGCGCACTGCCGAGGAACACCAACGGAACCTCGAAGCAGTTTTCCAACGAGTCGCTGAAAGTGTGCTGCACATGCGTCTGGGCAAGTGCAAATTCGCAGCGACTCGGATCAACTATCTCGGGCACATCATCGACGAGGATGACGACGCCCTGACCTAAAGAAAATCGAGGCAATTCAGCGGATGCCGGCGCCAAAAGACATCACCGAACTTCGCTCGTTTCTCGGGCTCCTCAGCTATTATGGCAGTTTCGTCAAGAAAATAAAGACCGTTCGCGCTCCATTCGATGCTTTGTTGACCAAAAACGCCAGATTCAGATGGACGCCAGCCTGCAGTGCCAGTTTCAACCGAGCGAGGTCAATTCTCGCATCTGATCTACTTCTCGCTCACTACGACCGAAATCAGCAAGTCCTGGTGGCCACAGACGCGTCAAACTACGGCATTGGCGCCGTCATCTCGCATCGCTACTCAGATGGGTCAGAGAAGGCAATCGCTCACGCTTCCCACTCATTTCTGCTGGCCAAGAAGAACTATAGTCACATTGAGAAGGAAGGAAGCTCTCGCACTTGTCTTCGCCGTTCAGAAATTCCATCGGATGCTTCATGGATGGAAATTCACCCTTCTAACGGATCACAAGCCACTACTCGCAATCTTCGGCTGCAAGAAGGGGATCCCAGTCTACACAGCGAACCGACTGTAACGATGGGCAGCAACACTGATCGCATACAATTTCGACATCCAGTATCGCTCAGCGACAAAAATCGGTCAGGCAGATGCGCTTTCCAGGTTCATCGCCATTCAGACAGCGCCCGACGAGGACCAAGTGATCGCTGCTCTATCAATAGAAGCGGATATGACACGCACATTCCTCAACGCAGTAAACGCTCTTCCGCTCACGGCCGGTGACATCAAGCACCCAACGTCACAAGATAAGCTTCTCTATCGTGTCTGGAAATATATCAATGGGTCATGGCTGAAAAAAACCACGGACGCAAGCCTTCAGTGCTTCTACAACCGGCGTAATTCGCTTTCGACCGTCAATGGATGCCTTCTTTTAGCCGAACGAGTGGTCGTTCCTGCAGCGTTACAGCAGCGTGTGCTTCGTCAGCTTCACTGAGGACATCCTGGAATCGTACGAATGAAAGCTCTTGCTCGCAGCTATGTCTATTGGCCGTGCGTTGATAAGCAAATCGAAGATACGGTTCGCAACTGCTCAAAATGCGCCGCCGTCGCCAAGTCACCAGTTGAAGTGACACTTGTATCATGGCCAGAACCAGATAAACCATGGGTTCGCGTTCACATTGGTTACGCTGGGCCATTCGAAGGAACCAACTTTCTGGTAATCGTGGACGCCTACTCGAAGTGGCCGGAGATAGTCAGGATGGATCGCACGTCTGCAAACGCATCGATCAGTCTACTACGCCGTCTGCGCCAAATACGGAATGCCGGAAACGCTAGTGTCTGACAATGGAACACAGTTCGCCTCAGCAGAATTCGAGAACTTCTGCGCAGAAAACGGCATCAAACACGTTTTCTCACTCCCGTACCACCCGCAGTCAAATGGCCGAGCGGAACGATTCGTGGACACTTTCAAACGCAGCCTACACAAATTCAAAGGGGAGGGAACACTGGATCCTACAGACGTTTCTCCTCATTTATCGTTCGACGCCGAACCCGACGCTCAACGAGTCCAAATCACCAGCAGAGCTTTTCATAGGCCGTGAACTCCGAACAACGCTCTCTCTACTCAATCCGACAATTCGTCACAAGCCAGTCAAGAACACACGGATGGAGCGGCAGTTGAACCGACAGTACGGCGCTCGAAACCTCACGTTCAAGCGTGGTGATTCAGTTCTTGTCCGCACTTATCAAGGACAAGGAGTCAGCTGGGCAAAAGGAAAAGTGGTAAAGCGGGTTGGACGCGTGCTATATCAGGTACTTGTCGGAGGGGATATATGGATCCGGCACGCCAATCAGCTTAGAAAGGGCTTCGCAGATCCAAACCGCGACCAAGCGGACGATCTTCGGGCGCTGTTCGAAATGTTCGATCTGGAGCAGCCATTACCGCAACAGACCGTCACGCTGCTGCATCGGGAACACAGAGAACTAGTGGAACCCAACCAACGCGACGAGTAGACGAGACGTCCGACCAGAGTGCGCAGGCGGCCACGACCCCTCAGCATCGAACCGCAACGGCGTACGTAGGACGATGCCGACATTTAATCCCACCTGTCCTACTTCAAAAAGGGGAGGTTTTAGGTACGACATATGCACGTTTGATTATTGATTTTAATTATTTTGTTTTTCGCGGGTGTTTTGAGCGCCAGTGGATGTAGCCCAGCTCTTTTTCTTCCCGCCAGTTCTCATCCAATCAGATCCAGCCATCTCACTCCCACTGGCTATATAAGGAGCGCTTCTTTAGTACCATTTGTCTTTGTTGTATTTAATCGTCTACTGTCTAGTTATATCGACAATAAACTTCTATTCTTCGACTTCGCCTGGCTTCACCATTCAACTCTCTCAACTCGACAAACTCAACAGTCGGCGACCGGCAAACGTAACAGGCTTTAGCACAAATTTTATGTTCTACTGAAGCATTCAAGAGTGCTTTTGTTAGCAGGACTCGATAAGTTCGTAGATCCTTGATATTAAGCACGTTGTCTTTTTTTGTGCTGGATAAAGGCAAATTAAAAATGTTTGTTCTCGCTAGGGATGGAAAAGCGCGGTGGCCAGGAAATCATATGATTTTGATAGTCGCTTTCTTGGTTTAACAGTATTCGCACATTGATACAAAAGTCAATGAGTATCAGAGATCGGGCTGGTCTTTTGACCTTACCTCTGCCGCTGTTCAGTTCTTGCTAGCGCATGCGTTGCATGGGTTATTGCTGGCGTCACCCAGCGCTCATTAAAGCAGCAGTTCACGAAGTCGATTTCGTGGTGAAGTTATGCTTTAAATATAGAATACGGTTGAGAGGTTAAGGAAGTAGCATTTCAGAAGCAGTTGTCGCCTGTTACATCGCCTCCTACCAAGCACCTGATCAAAGCGAGCCTATGGAAACAACATCGAAGGACGGTGAAGTGGCTGAAAGTGATGCGCATACTGGAGGCGCAGCTCTGTCTTCAGAAGGAGACAGCGAAGCGGCTCTCGTGGATCATCGATCTGACGCACCGACAGAACGCGATCGACTATTTCTGACCGCTCTTAAATGCCTAACTAATGGTAACCAAACAGTTCAGGATACAGCCTTCACCGCCCTCAAAGAGGTGAATCCTTTTAATGTTCGAAGCCGCCGTTGAATTGTAAATTTAGCTGCCTGCTGCTGCTGGTTATCAGAATTTTTTCGATATCTGCTGAACATTCCTGTCATAGGTGCCATACTCATGCTTCACTGAAGGATGTGATTTCCTTTCGGGTTTCCTGGAGGAATAATCAGAAATGTCTCCGTGAGGTCCCAGTAGTCAATTCGTTCAGTCAGCTGAGATGGATCGGTTCGTTTTTTGAAATGGTTTGTAACATTTCTTCACGGCAGTGCTGATGACGTTTCTTTTTCTTGTCGAAAGTACTTGCTGTTACCGTTTAGCGAAAGCGAGGAAACCGAAGAGCTCTTTTTTTTAGCTTCACGGTTTTAGCCGCTTGCTTCCATTTTGTGATTTGGTTTGATTGTCATAAAAAAAGTTCTGGCTATGTTCTAGCAGCGCACACTAGTGCGTCTAGCTGCGCCATTATGAACCCATTTAGCTTTAAATAGTTGTTATAAAAGAAAAGAAAGCGCGCCACGCATTCCCGCTCCTCATTATGCTGTTCAGCATGTGGACTTCAAAATTTCTGTTTCCTACTGAACACGATGAAAGAGGGATCTGTGCAGAGAGGTTTCTGTCGTTTAAGATAAGTTTTTCATAAAAACTGTGACCGACATTGAAAGGAGGACTTACTGATTTCATTCAAACGAGGATGGTTTGGAGGATGAGGAGGAGAGAGATGTTGTATGGCGGCATAGCGAATGTAAAACATGATGCTTTTAGTCAATCTCCCGAGTACCGCTAAAGGCACGTCTTCTGCAATCGGAGATGCGCCCTATGTTGATGACGTTGCACGAATATTCGCAGCGAGCGCTCAACAAGAATATCGTCGCCAGGCTGCTGTACTTGATTCGATTATCACCAAACGCTTTTAACACCAAATTTGCCGACCAACTTTTGGTTCGTTTGAGCACGCTTTATAAACATCACTATTTCGCCTACTTGTCCACTTAGCCACATTGCCTTTATCTTCCTCTTCCTTGCCCCTCCCTTGCCCCCTCCTTTTCTCATTTTGGGCTTTCCTTGCTGAATAGTCACTTTTGATCTGGTTCCGGCCTCAGCAGTAGGATATGCTGATAAAAGGCATGTGGCTGAGTTTGTGATGGTGGTGTTTTGTTATAGATGCACCTGACGAAGTGGCCAGATGCCGTGCATGCAAGTACGTCAGTCGACGAAATGCGTGCAGGTGAGATTGTGCTCGAAATGCTTTGCGAACTGCCAACTGCGGACGCTAGATTCGTCGAAGTTGTTATACCGCTTGTCGCGAAGTGGGAGGCTGCTATCGCTCTCGATGTTAGCGAGGATGGTTTGGAGGATGAGGAGGAGAGAGATGTTGTATGGCGGCATAGCGAATGTAAAACATGATGCTTTTAGTCAATCTCCCGAGTACCGCTAAAGGCACGTCTTCTGCAATCGGAGATGCGCCCTATGTTGATGACGTTGCACGAATATTCGCAGCGAGCGCTCAACAAGAATATCGTCGCCAGGCTGCTGTACTTGATTCGATTATCACCAAACGCTTTTAACACCAAATTTGCCGACCAACTTTTGGTTCGTTTGAGCACGCTTTATAAACATCACTATTTCGCCTACTTGTCCACTTAGCCACATTGCCTTTATCTTCCTCTTCCTTGCCCCTCCCTTGCCCCCTCCTTTTCTCATTTTGGGCTTTCCTTGCTGAATAGTCACTTTTGATCTGGTTCCGGCCTCAGCAGTAGGATATGCTGATAAAAGGCATGTGGCTGAGTTTGTGATGGTGGTGTTTTGTTATAGATGCACCTGACGAAGTGGCCAGATGCCGTGCATGCAAGTACGTCAGTCGACGAAATGCGTGCAGGTGAGATTGTGCTCGAAATGCTTTGCGAACTGCCAACTGCGGACGCTAGATTCGTCGAAGTTGTTATACCGCTTGTCGCGAAGTGGGAGGCTGCTATCGCTCTCGATGTTAGGCTTTGATCTTTTGTAATAACTGTATAATAGAATTTTCTCGAAAGATCCAGCTCTTTATTTCGAAAATCTGCTCTATTTTATCGTGCTTCCTGTTTTCAGCCTCATGCGGTCGGTCTTGTTTGTTCTGAAGAATAACTTTGTTTAGTTAGCAATACTTTTTCTTTTCAGGAAAGAGTTTCCATCTTAAATACGTTATTTAGCTGATATTATCTGTTCTGTGGAAGAGGGAGGGTAAGTTTATGGTGCAAAATCTTTGTTCATGTTTGAAGATTAGGCAGGGATAGGAGAAACCTCTCAGACTACGCTTCGAAAACGGCAGGACTTATGTTCAGATCTATTCCAGTAACGTAATTGTGTTGGAAAACAAGCAAAGCAGAAAAATTGATAAATATTTTTGTTATAATTGCTGATCAGGGGATCCCAAAGTTGCATATGGAACCAATTAAGTGGCGCATCTTTTGAATTTTCACTCAAGCTTTTCAGACACCGTCTTCGGAATTTTTTTGTAATTCAGAGAAAAGTGTTCCGAAATATTCGCCCTAAAACAAATCCGGATTCGTTGTTGAGAGCGGTCGGTGGATTATTAATATGAGATTTGATTCAATTCGTGCTAGGAGTGGTGTAATGCAGAATCAGTTAAACTGAGTCCCTTTGGGAGCACCTTGTATTGGAATGCAGAAGTGAAAAAGAAAAGAGGTGACGGTTTCTCTTACAAATAATTAAACAGTCATAGTGTAAAAAATTGCAGGGTGACGTAAACTGGCGTTACCCTCTTTTGAAATTCCTTCTGAAGTTCCCGCGAGAGACGATTCGATTCTTTGTCCTCAACGAGAGTATCACGAACGAAGGCGTGCGGATTCTTTTTAAGGTTTACTTCTTTGTTGTTCTCATATGATGTTTTTTTTTCTTTAAAATTTTTCTTTTTGAAAAGTATCGTTAACACTTTTTTGAACATTAATAAATTGTCGCTGCTGTGGGCTTAAAGAAGCTGAGACATTTTTTTGTGAACTTCGCATTCATATATGGAAGTTTTCATTGTGTACTGAATATTTTGTATCTAATGTTTTACTGCTTGTTACTTTCCAGTATGCGACAAAACATGACGAGGCATATTGCTTGCGCGAAGTTATGATAAATGACTCGACCTATTTTTTACGGATGCTCCGCGGTGAAGCTCGGGTACGTGACGAGCTTTTTTTGCTTTCATAAGACTAAAAGTATGGTGAAGGTTTGAGGGGGGGGGGATGGAAATTGTTTTATGTGTTTGAATAATTTTTGTGTTATGCATTTCCCCTAGTTTCGCCAGTTTTTGTCTCAAATGACCAATGAAATCGTCTACTCAGTCGCTTGGGATGTGATCGATGGTTCCATCCCCATTGTCGGATGACTAACTGATTCGGGAAAAGATGAGATTGTGGTACGTCTTGTGGGCATCTAGTTGGAGGCAGAAATTGGTTGGCTGAAGATTTCAAAAGTCGTGAAGGAAAGTTGAATCAGAAAACAAACTGTAGTATCTTACAAAACCTAGTGTGAGGTTCGCGATATTGCAGCCGAAGTTCTGTTTTTCTTTGGTTAGTGTGCACATTGGTCGGCTTCCGGAAACAACGTATTATGTAATTTATCAAATGTTTCAAAATGATTGAACTTCTCGTTTTGTTTTCTAACTTTTTTTTGGAATCTGCTATACCCGAAATAAAGAATTTTATTCTTAAGACTAAAAGTATGGTGAAGGTTTGAGGGGGGGGGGATGGAACATTGTTTTATGTGTTTGAATATTTTTGTGTTATGCATTTCCCCTAGTTTCGCCAGTTTTTGTCTCAAATGACCAATGAAATCGTCTACTCAGTCGCTTGGGATGTGATCGATGGTTCCATCCCCATTGTCGGATGACTAACTGATTCGGGAAAAGATGAGATTGTGGTACGGTCTTGTGGGCATCTAGTTGGAGGCAGAAATTGGTTGGCTGAAGATTTCAAAAGTCGTGAAGGAAAGTTGAATCAGAAAACAAACTGTAGTATCTTACAAAACCTAGTGTGAGGTTCGCGATATTGCAGCCGAAGTTCTGTTTTTCTTTGGTTAGTGTGCACATTGGTCGGCTTCCGGAAACAACGTATTATGTAATTTATCAAATGTTTCAAAATGATTGAACTTCTCGTTTTGTTTTCTAACTTTTTTTTGGAATCTGCTATACCCGAAATAAAGAATTTTATTCTAGAATAAGGACGATGCTTGGGCGAAATGTTGCATGACAATATGCGATATGGAACTGCTTGCGCTTAAGCTAATAGCTAACGTCGGCAGGAGGCATCCCGAGTGGGCAGCGAAAGGAGCTGTCGATGTTGTCAAAGTGGTTCAGTCCCTGTGGAACGACAAGGACTTCAGATCACGTTATACGTGCAAGGTGGGCGCTTTTTGAGTTTTAGTATTACATATTGCTTTTGGCAACCATTTTTTAATGTTGAAGTTACTAACCGCGTACTTTTTTTCACGATGCTGTTTATTTCTTAGGAGTGTTTTTGGTGCTAAAAGAATGCCCCTATAGACTGCGGCTTTTGCTGTCGTCACTGGTGGAATGAGTGTTGATCTGAGTAGAATGACTGCTGGAGGTTGTTTGAGGTAGGTGGTAAATCTCTCTTAAAATAGGCATTACCTTCATTGTTTCCGTTGTTGGTTGTTCTATGAAAGTATGCGTTTTCAGGATTACATGGAGGAGCCAAGGTATGAGGTTCCAAAGCTGGCTGCACTGATTATGCTGCGCTATTTTAAGTATGTTGACTCTCTTTTCAGTTAAGTTCTTATTTGTGTATCTTGCAGCACTTTCACTTCTGAACATCTTTTATGGATTTTTCAACAAACCATTTTTCATCTGAACTTTGTTTTCCAACTTTTTTTGAAAAGCTGTAATGCTTTTTAACTTTTTTCTGAAACCTTTAACGGCAGCACTTGTCCTTCTTTCAAGGGTCTTTGCTCTCGATTTCTTGAATGGATACTACATGTTCTTTTCGAGTACGTCTTCCTTGATCGCACAGTAAATTTTGATGTAAATCTGTGTTGGGAATTTAATGATACGATTGTGGTGAATATGGAACGCCTAGTTGAGCGCATTTATAAATTAAATACCTCTCTGGTCATTGTTAAGGAACCTCGCCTCTTTCCATAGAAGTACGTATATAAGCGTTCACATAATAGTGCAATTTCTTTCAGAGAGAACATCAACGAAATCGATATTCTATTCGATCTTTGTCATGTTTTCACAAATCACTTTATAAGTGACTTCACATTTGTGCGAACGTTCATCGAAGACGAAGTGATCCCGGTGAATTATCTGCTTCATTTTATTTCGTTTTTCTTTTTTTGCCTTACTGGTGTCAGGTGGATTATATGGTATTCGATAAGGACTGCGCCTACCGACAATTGCATAAATGTTCACATTGTAGCTTTTTCATTTGAGAGTATTGTAGATTTTATAGATTAATGAAGATCTTGTTTTTATCAAGCAGCGCTTAGTAGTTTTTATTAAGAAGCGCTTAGTACTGGTGTGATTTAGAAGAAGGACGCAGGGGTCATGGGCATGCGCTACTCCTATGCTTACTTTGAGCTGGTAGCTATGATCTATTTTGCTGCTTGCTCGTGGTTAGTCGCGGCGTCGTTTCAATTTCGTTTCATGAAATAATCTCCATTCCCAGTCGCATCAGTTTCATTTGTTTCTGTTGAAGAAGTACCCAATAGAATGGCGTCAGAATGCACTGAAGCGTGTGGTAAAAATGTTCGAAGAGGACCCGGCAACCGCTCACGACGATAACGTCGTTAAGATGCTTCAATACGTCGTTATTCCGTCGTTGCACTTCGCTTTCGAACGATACAACGTTGATGTTGTACGTCTATTTGATTATTGTTGTTGTCGATGTTCACGATCTTAGTTTTTCAAAGTTTTCACTATGCTCTGCTCATATTCTGGTAGCGTATTCTGTACACCGCGTATTCTGCTAGCGAACAAATCGCGCACATGCGAATTTCTCTTCCGGACTTTAGTAGGCTGATACCCTTTTGCTTGGCCAATAGGCGCGGGTAATTTTATCGTCATGTTCTTTTAATTAGCTGCGACCATTTAGTGAAGGGAGTTAATGCACAGCACTAGCTGCTTTTACAGAAAGCAAATTGCATGTGTCTTGTCATGCCAAAGTTTGTGCTAGATGTGGGCGGAGCTTTCTTTGGACGAATTTTATTCGTTTTTTTTGTATTCTGTCAATGATGAATGCCTGACGAAATGTTCCCAGATTTTAAACTACCGTACGGCAGGCATGTTCTGCCGCAAGAGAAAATCGATGCATGAAAGCAATCTGATTTGCCTAATCCACCTCGCGTTTATGGAGCGTATAATTGAGTTCATTTTAGGTTGTTGGTACACCAGCGAATCCCGATGTGGTTGACGAGAACAATTTGATTTCTTTGGTATGCCAGAAGGTTTTGGACAGGACAAAGTTCCAGATGAGCGACGCAATGCTCATTCAGTTGTTCCACCTGGGATGTCTATTTGTGAGCAACTGCCCCACACACATCCACGACTTCACTCAGAAGTGAGTTGCACTCATTTCTTCCCCTTTCTTCGTGACTCTTTCAATTTGGGCTGATATTTGGCTTGTTTAATGCTTTGATAAGGGTTCCTAAAATATATTTCGTGTTCACTTTAGCTTTTTGACCAAGTAATCTTCTGAAATCTTTCCGTGCTTTTATTCGTTGCATCAATGTCGTTTGTAATTTAGCGGTTTTTGCCTCTATCAAGCGATAATAATGAAGCTGCTGAAGAAATCGATGGTTTAAGGCGCAAAAGCTTTTCACTATTTGCCGCTAATTTATTTTCTCATTGTGCGCGCTGGCTTTGAACTGGAAAATTATCAAGCCGAGAGAAGCTTTTGCTGTGGTCGACGGAGCAGTATCCTGCTTGATAAAGGAGGTGAAGAGGGCGACTATTACAAAGAAGGAGTAAATTTTTTTTTTCAAATGGGCAACTAGGCCTTATATAAGCTTGCCTGCGTCTCTTTTTCTACGCTGCTTAGGGGGAAAAATAGTCAAGCATTTTCTTCTTTGAGTAATAAGTGAACTGGAGCAATTTAATGGAACGTTGGCTAAGTGCTGAGGACGAGCTATATTCGTTTGGACTGAAAATGCTAGCGCCGAACTGAAAACAGATTCCATGCTTTGTGGCGTAATAAATTTTGTCGATGAAAGGTAGGAGTCTTCCTGAATGCACCGAAATGTAGTCTAAACGAGTAGTCAGCATAGTGGGAAGTTCTTGCTTAGGACATATACGGTGATAATGCTTCGTGCGTTTATGTCCGTGCACTTTGTAAGGTCAATCCTGTAGCACTTACACAGTGTGGAATTAGTGGGCTGCGCTTATCTTGCCTTCTATTATAATGCCTTATCGGATAGGAACTGATTCCTCAAATGTCGGGCATCCGTCCACTCATCGATCTTCCACTGCGCTATGGAGCAGAATAGAAAGTCGAAAAATGTGCAGGCATGTTTTGCCGTTTGCAATTGAAAATTAACACTGCTTGCAGGAAACAAGGAAATCGCCTGCGAATCCTAATGCTGCTTGGCTGGCCCTGTCTCTCAGCAACACCACAAGATCAAACGATGAAGTACATGGGTCACCTACTCATCTGTCACATTATCAACCAGTTCAACATCAATCGTAAGATTGTCCTCCAGGTACGGAAAGTTTGATCTGCTCTGAAACTTTTTTAAAAATGTTTTGCAAATTATTTTCCTTGTGTTTCCTTGAATAATTTCCTTTTTTTTGAGGCTGGCATCACTTTTCGTTGTAGTGGTGACTTTTTTTCGTCTTATATCACCAGTTTTGTTTTATTAGTCATTCCAAGTGGGAAGAAGCAGTAAGGTAGAAATAACAAAAGATAGTGAGATTGCTATCTTATTTTCCTTGTGGAATTTCCCAACATTTTATGGAGCGCAACAAGATACGAAGGTGTCCAGATGAAGCGTCCAAATAGGGCTGCATTTTTGAGCGGGATAGCTTGCTTCTGTCACCGTCAGTGTGTGGGTTTGAATCTTGCTGAAGTGGTCCGTAACATCTCTGTATTGGTTGCTGCATGCATGTTCGCTTTTGAGGTGTTCCACAGTCTTCTGAAGGCATATCACACTGACCCACGCGAAGTGGTGAAGAAGAGCCTGGACATTCTCACTCCAGCAGTTCCAGTACGTATGGATGATGGACATAAGCAGATGATGACGTTCGTCAAGAAAACCATCATCGAGGAAGGTCATAACATGCAGCAACTGTACCATTGCATGTACGTCTTTCACACTCTACGCGTTATCCTATCGTTTTACTGCGATAATGATGCAAATTTAGTAGTCTAGATTCTTTGCAGTTGCCTTATTTAAATATTCATTCGTTCTAGCAGTGTCGGAGAGTAGGCAGGCGGAGAGAGAGAGAGAGAGAGAGGGGAAGGCGGTGAATGTAAGATCGAGCTGGTGTGCATACTGTCCCTATGCACCTTTTCCCTTCAATTACAGTTATAAAGAAGGGGTTCTGGAGTGATCCAAAATTGCAACAAAAAGCAAAAAAACTGGTGAAATGTGCACATAGACTTAGTGTAGTTGGGCGAGTGAATGGATACGACTTGTATTTCGGAGGCAGTGTAAGAAGAAGAGCGCGTTGAAAATGTGTTATTTTATAGTAGTTTACATTAAATGAATGTGCAGGTCGATGGTGGTTCGTCATTACAAAATCTACTACCACGTTCGCCATCAGATGATCCAGTTCATCATGAACGGAGTGCAACGTCTCGTCATGGCTCAGGGTAGCATCGACAATCGAAGATTGGCAATCGATGTGTGTGAGATGGTCATTAAGTGGGAACAGTGGAGGCTCAAGCAAATTCAAGAGGCAGTTAGCGTTCTATTTTACTTCATCCAAGCTACGTTGTTTGTTTTTAACAGGCGTAGAGGATTCCTTAATTATCGCCTACTGGTAGATTTGATTAACCACTCATGCTTCTTAATGAAGGAATAAAGTAGATGAATAAAATGAATTGAGCAGAGAAGAGTTACCAAGCGAACGGTGACTGGTGGGGATGCTGTGGTCATCGATTTTTAAGCCATGCAGATAGATGCATGGAAGCAGGAGGTGTTCTATTGGTCGTAGAAAATTTCCTCAGATTGGCATGGTGTCAAAATTCAGATTATCTTGTTTCATCAGCCGTTAGCATCGGGATAACTGGTCGACTAGGTTTTGATAGCAACTTTCCACCCGCTGCGACCTTGGATTGCTATTTTTGATTCTTGTTCTTTGTTTCCTTCACGAAATTCATCTACGTTCTTTTCTTTGAGGTCTTAAATCAATAGGATCTGTTGATGTGGTCTTGAATTTTTAAGAAACGGCTAGTGCAAACAATTTTTTTTGCAGACCGAAGCAGCCGCCCAGCAAGCACAGACCAGTAAACAGGCGGAAACAGCAGTGCAGGGCACGCCGGCGAAAAGGGCATCTCCGGATTCCAACTCGAACAGTTCATCTTCGTGCACGCAGCCTCAAACAGCCAGTGCCTGTTTTCCGAAGCAAATGCAAGATGAGGAAGATGTGAGCTTAATATTGTCGTAGCGCATAAGGGCGGTGGATAAATGATATCAGGATTCGGATAATGGCATTCTGTAAGGATTATTAGTGAAGCCCGAAGCAAAGAAAACTCCCCCCCCCCCCCCCCCCCCTCCCCCCAAAA
>JPKZ01001195.1:26249-40980 GCA_000803305.1 Toxocara canis | reverse complement strand
GAAACAAAAAAAAACCCCCCCCCCCCCCTCCTGTTTCCCCTCCCTCTCCTTCCCCTCCTCCTCCTTCCCTTTACTCCTCATCCTCCCCCCTTCCTCCTCCCCTCCTCACGCCTCCTCCTCCTCCTCTCCCTCTTCCTCCCTCTTTCCTCCTCTTCCCACGCCTCCTCCTTCTCCCCTTCCTGTCTTGCTGCCTTCTCCCTTTCTCGCCCTTTTTTCCCTGTAAATTTTGGACATTGTTGCGATCTCAGTTTTTCCCTGTGCCGGCTTGTCATCTCCTTTCTTTCTCCTCCACTTTTTTTCCTTCCCTCCTCTCTCTTTTTTTTGCATTACGGAGTGGTGAATTTTATGTGTGGGGAAGCCGTTTTTATTCGTTTTTGAAACAGCCCAACGTGCTTAGTTTGCAGTTGCTTTCTTTTTGCAATAGCTTATTTCCTTCTGTCCCTTTATCCTTTTTGATCCGACTGCCGATCCCTGCCTAGTCATTTATGCTGCTCAAAAATAAATGACCCCCGTGACGTGTTACATTTCATGAACAATTTTGTGTAGCAAATTCTCGGCCTTACGTTTGGGTTAGCTAAATTTTGCAGATGGCATGTGAAAGTTTGTTTTTATCGCCTCAAATATCTGCATCCGGTGAGTGTACATTTCGTGATACATATGCTAATATATGAGTTCTTTCAGTGGCAATTAATAATAAACACTCCTATAGTTGCTGCGTTTTTTTCAAGAGAGAGAGAGAGAGAGAGATCTGTCCATGGTCGCAGAAACTAACCGAATTTACTTTCCATGAATCAGTAGGGCAATAATTTTTGGTGTTCATTTTACGAAACCCTGATTTGATTTTAATGGTTTTTTTTTCAGCTGCACAAGCCAATCGATAAGGCATTCGTGGATAGCGTTGTGAACCTGCTTCTAAAAATGGCCACATCTGTGCCTGAGACGGTATATGCTAACGTTAATTTACTTTCATTTGAATTTGCTATATGTGATTTTTTTTTCAAAAATCCCGCAAAATATGCCTTAGACCAGTTATCTTTTTTTGAACCATTTTTACGTATAATGGAATAGGATTGTCGAAATTTTTACGCTGGCTAAAATTGCTAAATGCTAATTCTAGCTTTGCTTTCATTTGGCATGACGAAAGAGCTTGTTTATCGCAAACCTGAAAATACAGTTATTTAATAAGGGATTTGACGTGAAACAAAGGAATCGTGAAGATCTGTTGGTCATAACTGACTTGTCTAGTCCAGCCTAATTCGTTGGTCTTATCTCTGTTTTCTGAAGCCCTGCTTGAAAATAAGAATACCAGTATTTGATCTTCTAAAACAGATAGGTGCTATTTTTTTGTCAATTTTTGCAGCCGCTTTTTTTTTTTTGCAGAGTTTGACCCAGAATGCTAGCCAACAGGCATTGGCATTGGAACAGCTGAACAAGCGAAGTCTCGGTCTTCTAAGGGCCTGTTTGAAACCGAACGTTTGGGGAAGAACAGCCACAATCAAAATGATGTGGTATGATGCTTACAGCGTTTAGAGCACTTTCACGAACGAGCAGGAAATAATTAATGGCGGTGTTGGAGTTTTTTTGATAAAATCTGACTATATTTATTAGATAATTCTCCACCTGTCTGTTTTGGTTTCAGTGAGCCGCCGTTCTTTACAACTTGTTTGATTTTATGTGGGCGATGAATTGTGCGGCGCCAAGGCTGCAAACAATATTACTTGAAGCATTCATGCGGCAATTCGTCTGTTTTACATGGTTATCTTTGCGAGCACTTACATTTCATGAATAAGCGCTTCTGAAATTTTACACCTTTCACGTGCTCGCCACCCAGTCGTCGTCCCTACTGTCGTTATCATCTTTCGAGTCAAGTTGGCATGGTCGGAAAGTAGTGAACTTAAGGCTTGATAAACAGCTTTCGGCGTCAGTTGAATCGACGTCACAGCAGTACCGTGAGCAGGCGCCAACGGCTCACCAGCTCATGCAGGCACAGACAACTTTGGACGTCGTTGCCCAGCTCATCGTCATTCTCGTTAGTTGAACTTGTCCTTTGATTTTTAAAACTCGTTAGTCACTTTTTAACTTTGGTATCATCGGCAAGATTTTATGCGTTGGCCTAAGTAATCAGATATTCTTCCCTGAAAATTTCTTTTTTTCTTCACCGCAGTTTTCTGTTACTAGTGCGATACGAAAAATTCTGTACAGTATGATGAACCTGAAGAGAAGGTTCTATTATAGGAATTGTTCATAAATCATAATTCCAGTTCCGGTTATTTGCCAGAGGAATGGAAGAATGGATGAACTTTCGTTTCAGAAATTTGCTTAATTGTCTTCGCTGATAGGTTTTCCAAAAATTATATCGGGATATTGTTTTCGCTGTCGTATTATGCTGGAAGTGCTTCAAAAGCGTTTCCTGCTCATCTCTGCATTCTCTGTAACAAAATAAAATCAAGACAGGTGGCTCTACTACAAGAGTTTATTCCCTTCCATGTATTTTTAATAACTCATCAGTAATTCCACTTTCGGAACCACTTGCCAACTTTGTGTTGCGTCTGATTGTTTTGAGGTGGTGTTATTCTGAAGTTATGATGTTGGCCTTACTTTGTTTTAGCCACCTGAGGTCGTCGTACAGAACATTAAAGTGGCACAGCGAGGCATAATCTCATGTCTTAATTGCCAGCAAAACCCGGTAATATTTGTTTTCACATTTTTTGCTTTTAATTAATCACTGTTTAATGTTGGCGATTGGCGTTGGGTACTTGAGATGGATAATGTTGGAAATGCGTGCTTCCTTTTTATGGGGGATCTGAAATTTTCTCCTCTAGCTCGGCTGCCACAATTGTGGAATGATGATCCCAAGAATCATTTCATACTCGTTCTATGACGCATTTTTTGATGTAACACATAGGTTAATTAGAACAAGGAAGAGCTGTGTTCAACGATTGCTGTGGAAAGCAACGAACCATTTGAAAATCTAGAGGGAAGGAAAAATGAGCTCTTCTTTTTCTGTGCAAAATGGATAGTCGCATTGTCCAAGTTCGATATCTAGCTTTGTATCAGTTGCAGAATTATAATACAGTCTGATCGCTTATGTTTACATTTTGAGGAGGTATTATTCAGGTGATGAGGAGCCTATATCAGTTGATAGCGAAGCTGTTTGAGAAGACGAAGAGTTCTCCGGAAGGCCTCGATGAATTAGAGACCATCAACCAATTTGTAGCCAAGTTTATTAACGATACGTTCACCAATTATGAAAGGTAAGATTGACTTCAATGATTAAATCGAATAGTTAGTGCGATTGTTGTGAAAACGTACCTCTGTCAATTTTATTTATGCACCTCTCACGTCAGAAGTGAGTAGGCCTTTAATATAATGACCATTACTTACGATTATCCCTTAGCGATAATTCTTAGTTAGTGATAATTCCAGCGCGTTCGTGATTGTCGTTGAAGTCATAAAGGAAAGTAGAGAAGCGCAACTGTCAAAGGTTTGCTCGGAATTAGCGGCTTTGAAGGCAAACTGAAAGTGTTCTTTGTTATTGTCGCATCTACGGTAGAGCATGACCTAATAAAGACGTGGTGAAAATCGATTAAAATTATTTCATGTGGAGCTTGAGGTGGTAAAGAAAGATTTTCGAGAGATCGCGTCAGAGTGACTGGACTAAAGTATACGATTGAAATTTCACTTCGCGCCTAGTTTCCGCCTCCGCCTTTCTTATGTTAGATTTTCAAGATTATGAAGTCTCTTGAATCTGGGTTTTTTTAAACGTGTTGCTTCTCGAAGACCCCTTTGTTGCTTTTCTACTGATGTACCTTTGGCGCTGAACTGCGAATCCGCCGGAGTCGTATGCTCGCTTTCGGCTGTTTCTGCCGATGTCGCAAAGACGCTTCTCACATGACATAGGCCTCAGTCAGTTACGTTTTTCATATTCGGTAGCCCACATCCGATAAGGTGGCAGTGTGAAGGGAAAACCCATTTCCAGAGCTGCCACTCAGCCAGTGCAAGGAATTTTTGGGACGATCCATCTTCTACGCACAATCTGCTCCATTCAGCCGGCTTATATCGATACGGTGTGTCTGCAGACGTTCATGAGGGCGCTGCAGAAGCTGGTTAAAGATCACATAACAGTATCGTCGCTTGGTGAGAACAAAGGTACGTTTCGTTTGCTTTTGTCGTACGGATCAAGCTGCTCACCAATTTTTTTTTTTGCTCTCTGAATTTGCTCCAAAGAACTTTTTGCAGACCATTAACTTCTAACTCATAAAAAGACAGGTTTTGTTATTATGGGTTAATAAATCGTCTGCTGTGATTTACGGTTGTGGCGTTTTTTTTCTTCGCAATCGGGTCAGATATTAATCTTCTGATAGTTTGATTGGAATTGTAAAAGAAGAGGAGGAGAGAGTGACCTAATTCGTCGGCCTTATTCTCAGTTAACTTGTTTGAAGTTGACATGTCAAAATATTACTTTGTTATCTTCCTGTGAATACGCTCCGCACCCTTTCCTCCCTCCCGTTGGATCGTCCGCATGCAAAACTTGCTGAGGGGTTGTGGAATGTAGGTGACAATGATTGCCATGAGCAGCGTATGAGTGGCAAAAAACGGATTGCGATGTTTTTACTACTGGCCTACAGCTTCCTGCTCTCACACATTCGCCAGCGGTTCGCTCGCGGTGTTTCTTGATTTCCGAACAAGGGAGAGGGCAGTCCATTATAACTTAATAAATATTTTATTTTCAGGTCATGCTGTTGCCGAATTAATAATCTATTCCCTGGAATTGTTACGGCCACGAATGCATGCACTTCACTCAGAAACCCGTCGAAGTATCAGTCAGTATGTATTACAACCACTAATTGATAAAACGATCGTGGATCGGATTCTGGACGTCGTTATTAAGGTGGTCGACGAAATGGTTAGGAGTGGGGATGAGGTCGGTTAATTCTTCTTGTTATTCCACTTCTGCTGATGATCAGGTTTAGGTGAAGTCGAGATTGTTTAATTTAGTCAACTCCTATTGATTACTGAGGGCCTTTTCGCGTTTCAGATAACGTAAACGATGTTCGTACTTCATAAGAACTTCGAAGTATTTTTTACTCATAAGGAAGCTGCAAAATCAGTTACATGACCGCAACATCATATAAGAGCATATTGTTTTATCCTTCACTGAAACGAACGTGTTTTCTATATCTGGTCGTCCTTATTCTGGAGAATAGGCTATTTTAAGCAGTTATAGGAGTACTTATAATTTATCGTGGTTTGTTTGAACATTTTGTTGGTTTTTCGCTTCTTCGTACAACTTGGATCAGTATTTGTTTACAGAAACAGCCAAATCAAGGTGTACCGTTGTTGATACGTTTGATGCAAACATTCGACACCCAGCGACGACACGAGAAGGGCGGTGATATGCTGCTCGCGTTGTTGAGTATCGTGCTGTACGTCTACGAGACTCCTCACTTGAGAACCACTGAAACGGCAGCTAAACTCAGCATGGCTTTTCACTGGGGACTCTCTGTATCGGTAACTAACCGATTTGTTTGACAGTCAAATCACGTTTGGTGTTTAAAGTTTCATATTGTGCTTCAAGTGCCCAACTAACTATCCAGCCGTAGATTGTTGAACACCTCGTAAGGGAGTCCAGTGGGATGCGTTCATAGACGTACTGAGCAAGCGGAAGGGGTTCAAGTTCTCGACTCTCATTCCCATCCTCTCTTCTTCTGTCTTGCCTTGAAGTTATGACAACCAAACCAACCGTCACATTTTTTCCAGGGTTCTTGCACATTGCGTTTGCTAACAGATTAGGACAGCTCGTCTTTGAAGAACTTGTTTTCTGTCGTTCTTAGTGATGAAGGCGTAAGGTATGTAGTCTAGTAGGGGAAAGGGCCTTTAAACGTTGGGTGAACAATGCTGATTACCCACTGTCATATTCATTTCCAAGTCAACAGTTTAAATTTTGCTTCATTTATACCTTATTCGTGAGTGTTAAAAGAGATAAGGAGAGAGCTGTCCGTATATAAAATTATGCGGTCTTCCAAAATACTTTTCGTTGTTTTTTATTCGCTAATGCCAACAGCGTCATTTTTCAGGATGAAGGCTTGCGTAAACGTTTCTTCAAAGTGTTCGACGCTCAGGTGCCGCGGAAAGTATACGAAAGGCTCTATCATATCGTAGCTTTACAGAACTGGAGTGATATGCATCAAAATTTCTGGATCAAGCATTGTATCAATGTAAGCTGCTTTGTCAGATCTAATAAAACAGTTGTTGTCTAACAACTTGCTTGTGAATTTTTGAACGAAAACGCATAGTTGAACTAGTTGAAGTCATTGAGCCATAAAACGTGGCATAACAGTTTGCAAATTATTTATCCGTTTCAGGTCGATATAAGAATGCTTTATTCGTATAGGTTGTGACTTATTTGTTTGCTAGCATTTTTCGAAAGCTAAGTGTGACCTTGCAAAGGCGGTAGGAGTTTATCATAGAGTAGTGAATGCTTTTTGCTAATATTTGTACGCCAAAACGGGTGACAACTCTTTTTCAGTTGATGTTTTCGTCTATAATGGAAGAAACGAAAGACTGGAAAACACTGCCTATGTGGCGAACGGAGTTGAGAAATTGCGCAACACTCTGGCGCACTTTTGAGCTTAGCTTCCAGCTTGAAGAGCTGTACAACAAAAATCCGCTCACCAGGGAAGCCGAACAGCTGTTCGAGTGGGAAATCGAAACAGCAGAGTCACTTGAAGGTTGGCGTTTTTTGCCCAGGTCAATACGAATAGGTTTCAAGTCGACGAGAATTCAGCAAATTTTGGATTGGTGATGCCTTTCCTTTTTAAATCTGAATTGTTGAGGGGAATTTGGCGAAGTTTTTGCGCAGACGCTGTGTTGTTTAAGTGATCTTCGCTGCTGAACGTCGAGAAATGTTTGAAAATGGCTTGACTTAAAACTTTATAGATGCAGATATGGTGGAGGTGGAACCGACACTTCAGTCGGCTCAAAGCGAAGCGTCGCGGCTTGATTTGCTCATCGACAAGCAGAGTCAGCTTCTCACTTCGGCAGCACGCTTTCATATAACTCATTTGCTGCCTAGTTTCATCGAGCTCGTTCATTATGGTTCGATTTCTTTGCAATTTTTTCAACTTTTAAAAATCCTATGAAAATTTAGCATTAAAAATCCTATGAAAATTTAGCACCTTGTGTGGTCGTTCGAAGGATTGTTCAGCGAATATTAGAATCAAAATGTCCGCAAATTAGATGTTTGCCGTTGGAAATTTTATGAAGGACTAAGATAAAGGTATTGTGTTTGATCTTAATTTTTTTCGCCATTTTCGAAGGGCATTACCACTTTGGCTTGTAGAGTTGATGGTGAAATTAGCTGGATGTTTCGCGTAGGGAACAACATGTCAGGATATCGGCTATTGCAGACACTGAGTTAGCGTCTAAGGTTTGGATCAAATTGTTTCCATCGCTGTGGTCGGGGCTCACACCATTGGAGCGAGCCAGCTTGGAGGCAGAGATGATGCCTTTTCTCGTTTCTGCTTCGCATCTACCTCAAAAAGAGGGCACTTTTTCGGCCGTGTCTACCTTCCTTGAGGCGGTCTGCCAGTGCCAGCCAGGTATCAGGTTCCAGCCGAATGTTTTGAAGGTGAGAATGGTACCTGCTTTCCATGTTCGGTATGTTATTGTCGCGTTAGTGATAGATAGACTTCATCGCATGCGCTTAAACTCCTCTCTCTAACTGCGCTGAAGGAGTGCCAAACAGATTTGGAACAAAAATATCTTGCAGTCTTTGGGTCTTTGGCAGTCTAGGTTTAAAAAGGGATTCAGTGGAGTGCAAATGTAGCTGGAGCTGTAAAGGTCACTCTTCTTCATCATCCTCTTCGTTTTTATCTTCACTCGCCCTCGCAGGGTTTTGTCGTTTTTTTTTTTCTGTGAGGATGAGATGGAGACGAAGAAAGAATATTTTTCACCTCTAGGAGGATCAACTTTTTCAATGAATACAGCAGTAATGGAGGATAAATAATTAGACAAGGTCGGGTTCGGGAATCGCATGGACCAGTAGCACTGAAGCAGTTTGATTTACGTCGAACTTGCTTCCACAGCTAGTCTCTACACTTTTACCGGGCGCCATTTTGTTTTTTACAGTAATAATGCATGGCGCAGTTTAGGCCATGCAGTTTTAACAGAAGAAGTGGTTATCAATATTTTTATCTAAATTGAATGGGATCAGTTAGTAGTGTAATATAACAAATTGTTGTGAATTGTCATTAACGGTGTTGTGCTTGGTAATTAACGATGTTGCGTATTCAGTATGTGTCGAGCACGCACCGAGCCTGGCATCGTGGAGTGATGTTACTGGAGCAGGATGCATTGGCAATTCCTCGGCTTGGCTGTAATTCCGCCTTACTTGAGCTACGTACTCCACAACTCATATCTGAACATCTCGTTAGTAGATTAATAGTTTGCCTTCCTGTTTATGCTGTGCACAATGCGCTGCCAGTGGTCTGTTATATGAAGAATAAAAACCACGTTGTGCATGTTATGTTTCGCTTACGTTCTTCTCCGCAATTACATCTCGCAGTTCTTAAAGGTCAGTGTTTACTTTATAAAATAGAAATCGCTACCTTTCTTAGGAACAGAAGTTGTTGATGCCGTGACATAGTATACGCTGGATTCTTTAATTTTTACGTGGAATTAACGGTTATAAAGTAAGGTTCGAAATATATCGGGGTATAGCGTTAGTGGGCTGTGCGAAGAATGAAGCGCATGCGTAATTGTATATGACATGAAGAGGGAGCTTTTTTTCTCGCGATTATTTGTCGTAATTTCCATTGCAGGCCGTATTAGATAGTCTAGCGGAAATGTATTCTGATTTGTCTGAGTGGGATCAACACGAAGCGATTTGGCGTCGACGAGCATACTTTGAGGAGACGTCAAAGGCTATCGCACTGATGAACCAAGGTATTGTTGGTATTCTCTGCTACCTCGTATTTGAGGTTATACTTTCAAGGAAGCCAAAATAATCTTCCCGGTTCCCTTGAAAAATAATATGGGGTTCGTTTCCCAGAAGGTATTGTGATCCCAGAACGAGAAATTATGGCTCGAAACCCAAGCAGACAATCTTGGGATCCGAGACGAGAACAAGGTGTTCGCAGAAGGTGGATCTGAAACCGGAACCGAAGTCTCTTAGTCGCTGTCGTAGTCGAAATTAGGCTTTCTCAAAGCGTAGCAGAATCGGAACTGGCTTTTTCCAAGTTGGGATCTGGAGTTGGAGCCGAAATCGAGGATCCCTAAAAGCAGAGATCGAAGCTAGGTTCATTGGGACTGGAGTGGAAACCGGCTTCAGCTCCAACACGAAGAAAATCTATTGGATCTGCGTGCCGGCTGGCGTCAGTTTGTTGCAGTTTATTCGGCTTGGCAAATTTGCATTTGCAAATTATGACGGGGTCGTATGTTCGCGCATGTTTAGGCGATAAATTCAGATCAGGAATCACGCGAATAATAAGGCCAGAGTTACACAAATTTATAGATATAACGTTACGGTCAGCGTCAGAGAACAAGACAGGCGGGCACAACTGATTTATAATCATTTAATGGAGTGCATGCAGGCAGGTCCTAATTTATCAGTTGGAGTGGATTTTAGGTAATTAAGAGTTTCTTTAATTTTACATTATAATAGATATTTTTGAATACATAAATTATGCAACAATCGATCGGGTTAAAATATAACTCAATAACTGTGCATTTGTGCTGCTTGTTTACAAACAGTGAAACGTTCATCTGATTGAGTGTCGCGTTCTCAGCTTTCCCTGTTTTTTTGAATTTGATTGATCTGATCGTATCCTTTCGTAATTAGATCACGGTTAGTGAGCAGAACGGCAAAGCAAACAGTGGTGTCAGAGGCAGTTGTGCAGGGACTGTGAGATCGAAAAAGTTTTCTCATCTCCTTTGAATAATAATACAGAATCTGTGCAGCTGAAGGTGTTGATTCTGGGACGACGGCTTTTTTCCAAAGCGGAGCAACCATGGAGCTGAGGGCGGATGTAAGTATTCCAGAGGTGTGAACTGGAGTCAGATGTTCCTAAAGGTCGAGGTCAGAGCAGAATTTTTGAAAGCCTGGCGCTAGAACTAGAGCCCGTTCTCCCAGATGGCGGAGTCGAAGCCACTATCATAATGGCCGATGCCAAGTCGTGCGGTAGAACGGAGCCAGAGGCAGAGCTGTAACCAGTTTTTTGGAAACCCTGAGCCAAAACTGGAACGAGGTCGTTACGAAATATAGAGCTGAAGATGGGGCCAACTCTTGGACAGCAAAAGCGAAGTCGGAGCCAGTTTATCGTACATACAAGAGTTAGGATTTCCCCATCTTTTGGAAGCGACGAGCCAGTTTGTCTGAGTTTTGCATCACAGCACTTATCGTTTCATTCTGAGAAGTCGAGCTTGCAAATCGTTGAATGTTTCTAATCTTAAATCCATTGTGCTAAAATTTCATATCTGGTGTTATTGCAATTTTTGTACATATGTGATGTAGTTGAAGTGGTTCATTACTTGATACTGTCTAATATGTTCATTAATCTCCATCGCTGTTGCGATATTTCAAATTTGGTACCATTGAAAGTTGTCGTTGTAGGTGAGTATGTGAAAGCAGCCGAGCACCTGGAATCGCTAATAGATTCAACGAGTGAACGTTTGACGAATCTCAAACCTGGTGACACGTTCAACTCGATAACGCCTCCGCTGTACACAGAAACTCGTGAGTGGGAGAGGAGTTGGATTAAGTGGGCCTTTTCGTTTTGCAGCAAACTATAGTTGAAGGAATAGTTTTCATACTTATCCGCGCGGTTGAGAACGCCCTGTGTCGGCTTTAATGAAGAGCAGTTTTAAATGTTGAAGCCTCACCACTGCGTTGAAAAGAGCGGCTGATTGTTATCATCATCACTGACGATTTTATTGCACCACGCCATTCACCCCACCTCACTTGTCCCGCCTTCCCTATTCCTTCCGTCCTCCTTCAGGTTAGGGATAGTGATTGCAATTCGCTACTCGATTTTAAACCAGGATCGCAGTCGGTTTGAAGAGATTTTATGAGAGGAGAGTGAAGAGGGGAAAAGAAGGTATTCGAAGAAAACCGGAAAATGAGGCTGACTTATTTATCAGTGAGGTCATAAGCAAGTCAACAAACTTGAAGCGAGAGGAGGGGAAAAGTGGAGAGAGGGGGGGGGGGGGGATGAGGGGTGTGAGGAAGTAGGAGAGATGAGCTAACGTATAATTATAATACGCCTCCCGTTCCTATGAACTATGCCGACATGGCTACGTTTGGCTATTCTTGTTCCTGTTGCAGCTGTTATCCTTTTTTACAGTACACTCACAATATAGGTAATTAAAGGGTGATGCGGGAGCTGAACGCATGGGACGCTATTCGAGACTACGCGAATTCGCAGTCGGTGCAGGATTTGGGCAGTCTGGCGGAAGCCAGTTGGCATATTCCTGATTGGGCCCTTATGAAGGAGTGTGTCTCGCAGATCGACGGTTGTACCGCCCCTTCGCTGTACTTCAAGAGTCAGCTTTGCAAAGCGATGCTCATGGTGACTTTTTTGTCAACTCAAGCTAATTGTTGGGCGGAATTAGCCCAAATATTGGGCTAATCGACGCTCAACGGCAGCAGTTCCCTGCTGCCGTTGAGCGTTGAGCGGCAGCAGGGAACCGATTGGCCCATTTTGAGGAGTCAGAAATGATGGTAGGCTATTCAGGACGGGATGTTCATCCAGTCTTTCGGTATTTCTTTGCTTCACGTCGTCTTTCTCATTTTGGTGTACTTTGCTTGTTACGTAACACATAGTCTACGAAAAGTTTGCTGATGGGGGGGGGGGGGGGGCGGATGAGGGGTGTGAGGAAGTAGGAGAGATGAGCTAACGTATAATTATAATACGCCTCCCGTTCCTATGAACTATGCCGACATGGCTACGTTTGGCTATTCTTGTTCCTGTTGCAGCTGTTATCCTTTTTTACAGTACACTCACAATATAGGTAATTAAA
This sequence comes from Toxocara canis, assembly GCA_000803305.1. Taxonomy (NCBI): domain Eukaryota; kingdom Metazoa; phylum Nematoda; class Chromadorea; order Rhabditida; family Toxocaridae; genus Toxocara; species Toxocara canis. The sequence goes on along the minus strand of JPKZ01001195.1, from coordinate 28,962 downwards.
GGGTGATGCGGGAGCTGAACGCATGGGACGCTATTCGAGACTACGCGAATTCGCAGTCGGTGCAGGATTTGGGCAGTCTGGCGGAAGCCAGTTGGCATATTCCTGATTGGGCCCTTATGAAGGAGTGTGTCTCGCAGATCGACGGTTGTACCGCCCCTTCGCTGTACTTCAAGAGTCAGCTTTGCAAAGCGATGCTCATGGTGACTTTTTTGTCAACTCAAGCTAATTGTTGGGCGGAATTAGCCCAAATATTGGGCTAATCGACGCTCAACGGCAGCAGTTCCCTGCTGCCGTTGAGCGTTGAGCGGCAGCAGGGAACCGATTGGCCCATTTTGAGGAGTCAGAAATGATGGTAGGCTATTCAGGACGGGATGTTCATCCAGTCTTTCGGTATTTCTTTGCTTCACGTCGTCTTTCTCATTTTGGTGTATTTTGCTCGTTACGTAACACATAGTCTACGAAAAGTTTGCTGATAGAAGCTGATTTGTTTTGAAGGTAACGCAACCAGAGCCAGATGAAAGTACGGAAGTACTGTATAATCGCATATCGAAGACACTTGAAGCGGCCAGTGAGCAACTAATCAAAGAATGGAAACGTCTACCAAGTATCGTGTCGCAAAGTCACGTTCACATATTGCAGGCTAGTCCATTTTTCCAAGTTTATGGAGCTCTTTATATTCTTTAGTATGTGTGTCATTAAATTTTTTACAAATTATCCGAATTTACAATTTGTGATCAGTTACGAAAATCGGGTTTATTGAGTAAATGACCAAAGACAGCAGAGCGTCGATATATAGGTTTTAGGCTGCTCATCAAGTGCAAGAGGTACTCGAGGCGAGTGCAATTTCGAGTCACCTCAGCGGCACATTGCAAGGCAGCGTTATCAATGACGTGAAGTCGATCATTAAGACATGGAGGTAAGCCGGGCTACGTATTCATGGTATCGACTTTGTTGCTGCCAAATCAAAATGCAAACTTTCCTGGCTCAAAAGACTGCATTACGTGTTTTTCGCCTCCCTGCAAAATCGAAATTTCATAGATCACCAGCTTGTAAGTATCTTCCTCATGTAACTGTTGAGCATACAAAAAAGCAGTCTTGCGTAACGGTGATGTTGTAGTGCTAGTTCACGACAAGTTTCAAAAATGAAGATGTTTTCATCTACCACCGTTGGTTGTTTTAAGCGGTCCATTAGAATGCAGAAAAGGAGGAGGGATTCGTGAAAGCAGTACCCTGCCTTCGTTAGCATTTTGAGTCAATAATCTCACATTTCTATCATCATATAATTCTCTTCGTTTAGCCTAAACATGTAGAAGCAGTTATCGGTCAGTGAATGTGACAAGAAGCGTTATTTTGAAGAAACTTTTTTTGCGGGCATGGACCTTTCAAGCTATTTTGGCTTTTCCCCATCATAGACACTTTTAAGCAATTGATTTAGCCGTAGCTTTGTTATCCAGTTATGTCACCAAACCTACTAGCTCCAGCTTCTTAATTTCTCTTTTTTCATTGCCTGTCCTCCTGCCCTTGTTCCGTAATGATTGATTAGACCTGCAGTCAAAAGGTTGCTTACGGAAATCTTCATTGCCTAGTCATTTAATAAATTTCGTCGGCCTTCGTACACCTGTTATTAACTAATGTACCGATTTCTCAGCCGAATGGAATTTCTGTAGGATTTCTGGTACTCAGTTCTCACTGAAAGGTTTTTCATTTTGTTTTTGACGTTTTTTCGAAGAACTGCTGCTTAAGGAATCGATCGCCAACGCTGGCAGACGCTTTTTCCCACTGGATTGATATTCATCAGTGGCGTCTTCATCATTATGCCTCAGCAGTTGGGATGCTACAGAATTGGGACACGGTCAGTTGCTTTCCTTTTTTCAGTTTATTTCATAAAGCACCGATGGCATGCCTACCGTGCGGCAGGTTTTAAGTTTTCAGGAAGGAGAAAGCAGATCCTTCCATCTATTAAAAGTTCGAGAAACGAGAAGAATAGAAGGAGATAGTTACATTTTTGAATTTTATTGATTGCAGGCACAGCCTAGTCAATTGCAACAAAGTCTTCTGCCGATCCATTCAGCCGCGCAGTCGCAGATTCAGATGGCGCGTGCCGCACGTAAGAACGGTCTGGTCAATGTGGCACTGGATATGCTCACTCGGTGCGTTGTTGACTTAAAACTAATTCGGTTGGCCGTTTCGGCCAGCGATAGTCCTGCTTTACACCTTACTGTGGTTTACGTTAAAGGTAGTATCCCCTCCTCATCCCTTCGCAGACAATTTGTAGTTTGACTGAAATCGTCCTGCGTTGCTTAGTCTCTAGCGCTTGTAAGGTGGTGTCAATTGCTTCGTATTGCTTACTTCGTGGGATTCAAAGTAACGTATTTTGACAGTGAGCTGTCTCAAGTACATCGAGCAAATCTGCAAAATTGTTGCTGTGAATCTGCCTGATTTGTAATTTTGCACTCTTTTTTTTCTCTTGGTAGTTTATCTTTGACTGAAATGTCTCTTTTGCAATAAAAAGGGATTTATGAATGTTGCAGCCAGTCGAACCTTGGCCTTGACATATATATATATATATATATATATATATATATATATATATATATATATATATATATATATATATATATATATATATATATATATATATATATATATATATATATATATATATATATATATATATATATATATATATATATATATATATATATATATATAT
>JPKZ01001195.1:0-23232 GCA_000803305.1 Toxocara canis | reverse complement strand
GGCACGGGGACGGGAAAAAAGAAGGTTATGTCAAGTGTTGCAGGTACGTTCTTATAATTGCTCCGTTATGTTGATTGCATCCCAGGCTGACACTTCTTTCCTCGATTACATCATCTCCAGTTTTAAAGTATTTTTTCTCGAGGACGAAATGGTGCCATCGTCATTCCTTGTCGTTTTGCTATCCTTCATCAAATCTGGTGCTACTAGTGGCCGTACCTTCTTCAGTAGCTGGTTCCATGTCGTCATTGAGGTCTGAATGATGAGGGCGACAGATTTATTGTTTTTGGCGTAAGAGGGAGAGACTCTAAAGGGATACATTTTGAATTAGCAAAAATTGGTTTGATGCGTTTATGACTTTGTTTCAGATGAATTTGTGAGTGAAGCCATCTGGAGGCGATGTATAGTGCGATGCAAGCGATTGAGAAAAAAAAAAAGCTGGGAAATGCATGAAACGACTGCTTTAGAAATCCAATGCAGTTTTTGGGAATTCACCTTTGCATTATTTGTTGAAATTTTTGGATATGGCCACATCATTTTGACTGGCCACACTTACCGTTTCGAAATAGTTAACGTGATGATATCTCCCTTCTCGTCCCGCTTTCGACGCTTTTGGTTGAATTTCTTTGAAGTGTTGTTGAGGTGCGATTCTGCTTGATAAGATGTATAATTTTTTTCAGATCTGAAGCGTCTGCATTGCTTACGGGGCTGAATGCATTGATGTGTCTGTTGGAAGCAGCACGAGTAGAAAATGAGCTCAAAGCGCGCAAACACTTCGCGCGATTATTCTGGCTAATCAAGGTGGCCTAGCTTTTTGTGCATTATACTTGCACTTATCCAGTTTCTCTATTCTGCTTTCGATGATCATTGTTCTCCGATTCAGCATCGTTCTCGTTTCTTATTGTTTGTCGTTGAAGTGCGATGAATAGATAGCTGGAGCAGTGCTTGGTGATATCTGCTAACAGATGTCCAGACGTATATGCTTATTCGTATTTTCAACCATTATCGCTGTTTCACTGTTTTTTGTGGATGCTTTTGCATTCAGTTAACGTCGAAGAGAGCCCGAATGTAGTTTGAAATGAAAAATTTTTCTTAGCGGACGTTAGCTGTCAGAAATTGGAAAAGTTGTCGCACAGAGCGACATAAGAAATGCTGATTTCGCACTTTACATCCTTCATGTCGATGCAATTTTGAAGGAAATATCATCAGTTATCGAGTTTCGAGCCACTACCTACTGGAAAAGTTTGTTTAGTTGAGAAGAGTAATGGATTAATTTAATGAGGGAGTAGCCCTGATTCACTTTGATTCACCTTGATTCATGAGTGAAAAAAGTGAGAAATGAGTGAATTATACACTTCCTATTCCCTTTTACAGATACTGGCAGTCTGCGGTCCGGAAGTTCAAAAGAAGATGGATGAAAAATTAGAGAAGTACGGAGTTGGCATTCCTGCGGCAAACTGGCTACCTTGGTAAAGATTGTACCAGTGTCGTTCGGAGTGTTTACACTTTGTTAAGCGATGAGTAATCACAGTGGCGGTAAAGTTTTTTTGGAAAAAATCGCGGCAGGAAGGGCGATCAAGTAAGTGCTTTTGAAAATAAGAACAAGGCAGCAGCGTTCAATGAGGTATTCATGTCGTCTGCTAGAAAGAAGCGGGAAAGGAGAGCAAAAGCAAGGTGACAACTAATCGGCCTCCAGATCGGATAATTTTGTTGACAACAAGTAAGCGATCATATTCACAAAGGTGACAACTAAAAAGTCCACCAAATCGGATCTCGGCTGCATGAAGGATTTTCCGTTATCGTCCTAAGTGTAATTTTCGCATCTGTTAGCCTCTTTACTAGCGTCCGTGGGTCGTTGGTTTGTCATGTGGTTGTGTTGTGGTTTCGTTTTTAATTGAGTAGCAGTGTGTTACCGTTAACGTTTACTTTATGGTTTGAACTTGTAAACCAACTTCTGGCTCAGTCCTACAGTTTCCGAATCACTTCCAAATCTCGCGTAGATTCATGGGCGAAGATTTCTTTCGAAATATTGTAAGGTTTTTTTGCCTCGATGCAGCTAACTTTGTTTTATGTGTTATGTATTTGTGCCATTTAAGGTTGCCACAGCTAATATCGGAACTGAAGGCGCGGCCTTCTTACGCAGTAGCGCGTATCATTCGTTATGTAGGTGAAACGCACGAGCAGCAGGCGTTTTGCGCAATTCGTGAGGCATTATCTCCGCAGTTGATTGAAGAAAGGGTTCAACAAGGTATTGTTTAACTTCAACGCTGATCCGACCAATAAACATGCGAGCTGTTGTTTTAGAAATTTATTTTTGATGTTCTAACGGATGTCGTTTTAGTTGACAGGAACTACCCTTATGCAGATTTTTTATCATTATTAATTTTTGAGAAAGCTTACGCAACCGTGGCATGCTTAAACTCCCGAGTTAGGTGTTTGGTGCTAATCGGACTAATAAATTCAGCAAAAAGAAAATGCATTTCATCATGCGTTGGCACAAATGTGTTTGATGGTAATCGTCACCAGTCGAAAATTTCTTCTTGTGAATTCTTAAACTTAAGTCACAGAGGTTCGCTAAGGGGAATTTCATCTATCATACCTGCCAGTGAAATCGGTTTTGATGAACTTTTTTGAAGACGAGTATGATTGCAGCACTAGGAATGGAGGACGTGGGCATGGATGAGCAGGCATGTACTTTCGAGGGGATGCTGCTGGAGGTGGTAACGCAGTTATGCAGGCATCGACCTCCAGATATAACGTCGTTGAACCGGATGCTCACTGAACTGGATTCCATCAGCGAGGGTTGGGTCGAAAGGAATCTTCGTATCGGAACGCGCATACGCAATCGACTATTGGAGTACATTCTTAATTTTGATCGATTTTCAGTGAGAGAAAACCTTTTGAAACGTTTTTAAAAAAATCTTCAGCAAAGTGAGGTACTTCATGCGGAATGTGCAGTTTAAAATGCGCTGCAGAAATGTTTTTTTTTTACTGGTCTTGCTAAAGAGACAAATGGAGTTTGGTGCAGCTACTATAGACATTGTGGCATGCAAGATCGCGTCTCCATCCGCCCTCCCCGTGCTGCCGCCATATGCAAACTTTTGAACTTAAGGACTTGGCTCATCTTTAACTTGGGCTTTTTGGTAGTGCAGAGAGCCTTTAGTGTGACCGTCATCTGAAGAAATAACATTATGTCAGATATTTTCTCGCTTCCCACATAGTGGCATTTTTGACTGTTGCGGCAGCTAGTGAACTTTGGTCATCGACAAAGTTTAATCGAACTAGATTTTTTAGTTCGTATACTCGAATTGCCGTTTACGTGTGGCTTGTTGCCAGACTGAACTTTGAGAGGGGGCAAATAGAGAAGCAAGGGTTTCTAGAATTCATGACCCAGAGAATGAGCGTTTTTTGAAAGCACATTATGCATTTTGTAGAGTGGCGTTCGAGAACCGCAATGACGTGTCATCGGTCATTGTTTCAAAGGAAGTGGAAGCAGAAATAAGTGAATGGACTCGCTCGCTATCCGATTTCGGCAATTTGACGAACGCATGCGATGAACAAGTGGTTATTTGTTTTACTTCTTCTTTGTATTTTCATGCAGTGTTCAGCTACGGAAGTGGAAGTTGGAGGGGAGGAGGGGAAGAGATAGGCTTCTGAAAACTCGTTTTTCCGCTTGTTCATTAAACGCTTTGTCATTCTTCTGTCATCGAGTGCTTGCCTAATTTATGCACTTTACTTGAGTAATTACACATCTGCATCTACATGTAATTACACATCTAATTACACATCTACATGCATAATGTGCAGCTAGATGAATGAACTTTTCATCAGTCACTGCGTATGGAAGTTGGAAATCGCTGAAATATGTGCCTGTTGCAGATTTGATGGGCATATTTTCAGTTCTTGGTCAGTTACATTTGATGTTTTCAGTTTATTAAGACATCAGCACAAGTAATGGCACAACAGTTTGATTTATCGACGCTGGCAAACAGCCGAGTAATGCGCATTCTCAGCCATCTCAACAATTGGATTGCCGTGCTCGAGGCAAAGTTCGACATGATGCCAAAGTATGCTTTTCCTCTTTGCCCTAACCTGTACTGTTCCTTTACCAGATGATGTCGTATGTCACCGCTAGTGTGATGATTACCCAGCAAGCAGTAGCACATTCTCGATGGTCAGCAATGAACTCCCCATCCACCTCCCACTGCATCAATCAACTCAAGCGGACCCATGTTCCAGCGGGTTTCGCGGTGAGGTAAGGGGTGGGGGCGGCGGAGAGGGAGAGGTGGTTGAGAAGGGCGAATAATGAACGAAATCGAGCCACAGGTCATGCTCCCGGAATTGGCAGTCAAACACTTTAGCATGAGCTACGGGTCCCGCGACAGTCGCCGTCCTTGGACTCTTTCCCTAATGCATAGCACTGGTTGTTATGACGTGTAAGTGGTGATATTGTCCGGAAAGTAAAAATGCTTTGTTGTTTTATTTTCAGAGAGGGAATGCTCCGTGACCTGAGTCCGTTCCTTGCTGCATTTGGCAGTAAAATGGCAAATGTGGAGGCGTTTGATGATACTGTTGCGATTAAAGTTGGTCATTTTAATGCTGTTCGCCTCTCTCTCTCTCTTTATCCTGCCTTTAATATGCTAACCGGTTTTACTTTTAAATATGAGCATATGGGTCATTCGAGGGCGGCAGTAGGTGGAGCCCCCGCTTCGCTTGCGGAGAGACCTGGGTTCGATTCCCGGCTGCTTCCCACCAATGACAGCCCAGCTAGCGAGTGGTATTAACAACTAGTGCAACAGCCAAAGGGATGGCTGTTGCTCGGCGTGCGATTGCCTTAGTAAAACCGAGATATCGCACTGACGGCCCGAGCGGTAAGAACAAGAAGACTTCCGCCGATTAGCATGTTGTGCAGCATTGATCACGTTTCATTCCTTTATTCATTCTCTTTTTTCTACCGTCCTTTCGTCCATAAAACTACTGAGGGAAATATGTGATCTTAAAGGGTGGTTGCAGTTGTCAAAATATTTTGTTGAGTTTATTTTTTTGGAGTTTTGCTGACCAATAAAATTTCTTACGATGCAGTTCGGAAGGCGAGGATAATTTATGGTTATCTTGTTTTTAGATGAAGGACTACTCGGCGTTCATTTGCCGTTTTATGCCTATTTATCACATCATCAGGAGAGGTGGGGCAATTTCTCGGCGCTTCTCGATTCGGGCGCTGAACGGAAAAGTTAGACGTTGTTTTGCGTTAACTGGTTTTTTTTTTCTATGTCTTTACAAAAATTGAAGGTTTCATTCAGTGGTTAGCAGCTGGTTTCGCCCAGTTGTGAGGTTAATCAAATCTGAAACAATTGGTGATTTTAGGTAGTGTTATGCATAAAACTATGATATGAGCCGTAATTTTGTGTGAATGAGTTCTTCGTAAAATTTTATTCAACAGAACAGTTTTCCTATCTGACCGGCTGCAAGGGAGCGATCCATATGCGAAATTATAGGTTGTGCCTACAGCTTATGATTACGGTGGCTCGAAAAGACTTTCGGATGAGAATTTCATTGTATAGACTGTTGTGTTGTCGCGCTGACTGTAGAAACTGTCGAGCCGAGCGTCGGGCGAAGTCGAAGAATTTTATTGATGATAACAATCATACGGTAGACGAACAATACAACAACGACAAATGATACCAAAGAGGTGCTCCTTATATAGCCAGTGGGCTGGCATGGTGATGAGGATCTGATTGGATGAGAACTGGCGGGAAAAAGAAGAGCTAGGCTGCATCCACTGGCAGTCAGAAACACCCGCGAAAAACAGAATATTTAAAATCAGTAATCAAACATGTTCGTACGTGCATACCTAACATGGACTTTATATCTTACAGTAATTATTGGAGAAGGACAGTGCTGTTATGTCGCTTCAAAGTAACGCTGCTTGAGTTTTTCAGTGGGTTTTTGCGTGGTAGTGTTCGTATCCATAAATTTACGGCTCTGCAATGTGGCACTCATTAGCTTTCAAACCAGGAGACCTTAAAAAAAAAAAAACTTCTTGTAAAGTAATTACCACATATTTGCTTGTTACACAAGCAACACCCAGAACAGGGAAGGCACTCGCGAGAGAGGCAGCGTTTGCTCCTTCCTTTGTGCACCTTTTAGGCGGCGACAGTATATTCTTATCTCGTTTAATGAGCGTCGCTTATTCGTTGTATTTTGTTCACCTTGTGTATTCCTTAATGCTTTTTAATTGCGTTCGGGGTTTTCATTTTGTTTTCAGGTTCATTGCTACTATTTGAAAAAATCTTCCGAGCGTCGAAGAACAGGTGTAAATCAGCTCTTCTCGATGATAAACCATCTTCTCACTAAGGAAAGGGTTCGTCTTTTGCCAATTCTTTGGAGCATGTTTTTGGGGCATGTAGCACACAGGTGCCATTTATGCAAATTGTCAGAGATGATTGATAGTAGTTGCGCACTGAGGAAAGCGAAAAAAATTCTGTTACGATTTCCAGCTTGAACTCTTTTGCATAGAAAGGCTTTGTAAAAGACAGATAGATCCAAAGATCCAAAAGAGATAACAATATGCGCAGCACATTTGTTGTTTACCCAGTCACGAGACATCCGAATGATGTCATCTTTTTCGCGCCTAGAAAACATTTTTCATGTATGTGTTGCTACCACATCGGTTTCATTCTTTCTTTATTCATGAAAATCAGTTCAGTTTATGGCAATAGTTTTGACAATCTCAGTTAGCGGAAAGGTTACGTATGAGGTAAGGGAAATGCGCATCAGGGTTTGCAAAGTGAATCACTCAATGAATAGTCGTTAGCGTAGGCGGGTGATCAATTCGCGGTTTTCAAAAAACTTTCCAGTGTAAAAATTTTTGTGGAATTCACCCTCTCTCCTCCGTCCAGTGTGGTTAGGGGGGGGAGGGGGAGGGGATACCCGTGTCTGATCGATGTAGTGTTGTTCATTTGAGGAGACATGTCGCCGTCTGCTGCAGTTCTCGATGCCGCGCGTACTTTCGTTGGGTAGTTCGGTGTTTGTTGAGTGTCCGCATGCCGCGCACGCTTTCCCAACGCTCTTCGATATTCTTGGCGATGCGCTTCGTTCAGCTCCGCATTCCCGTACACCGATTGATCTCGTCACGAGGTAACCGATCTTTATGCCAACAATGAAGGGCAAACTAGAGGCGCCTTCGCTCCCCTCAGGCCTAAACTGGAAGATTCGAGCCGCGACTGCAAATTCCGAGATAGAAGTCAATTTCTGCTTCAGCTAACAAAGAATTCTCGAACTCATATGCGTTCAGAAATAGTAGTCCATATCTAAATTGTGTCCGTAGCTTGTTATGGCGGCATATATACTTCGCATAATTTGTGGATGTTTTTAGTTCTCCCTGCCCCCTCCTTCTCCAACAGTGTTGTAACTTATTTGGCGAGGTTGTTGTCGGTCGAAAAGCCACTTTGGATGGGAAGAGTTTCTTGCATACCATCGGAGAGTTGGATTGCTTACATGCATATCTTCGCTACAGGTAAAATAGTATACTGTTGTTCTGTATGATATATGTATATGCATGCTTTTGCAAATTAACCTTGTCTAAAGGTATTACGATCGCATAGTGGAGGCACGTGGACGAGTAACTGGTAAAGTGCTGTCAGATATTATTACGGAAATGAATGCGCCGAATATGTTGCCCGTGGACACATTAACAAAATGGCTTACAGCTCGATACGATGATGCAACGCATTTCTACACACTCAGAAAGCAGGTCAGTGAAGGGACTCTTTTTCAAACAAATTTTTGAAGGTCAGCAACGGTTATAATGGTGCATTTTAATTTCTGAAACTCAGACTGGAGGTGTGCTTACGTATGGTTAGCTCAGGTGTTTTCTTTTTTATGCTTTATTAGCTTTGATTTTTTTGGTGTTAGTTGATGTTTGGTGCTTGCAGAATGATGTTTTCCTAGAACGTATAGTGGCGCTAGGCAGCGACCGCAAAAGCGGTGAGAAAGAGGAAAAGGCAGATTCAAATCGATGAAATGCGTTTTGCAATCAAAAAAATGTGCATCAAACAAAAACTAGTACTGAAGCTTGAGTATACGAGCACTTGAAGGGTAACATTTGAATACAAACAAAGAGATACAAAGGCAGCTGTAATTCCACCGATTTCCGTCACCGATGCAGCTGACAACCATGATTAGGACTGAGGGTCATTGCCTCTTCCCTTCCATGGTTGTTGTGACCAATTTTGACCGCCTGATGGTCAGCCTGCTGGCGATCCTCTGGCGAGCAGCTGGGAGCAGGGCTCTACCGCTGAGCTACTGCGCTGCCGTTAGTGCTTAAGAACATCTCTCGAAAACACGTCTCCTGAAAATACACTAGAACACAAACACGAAAAACCGCAAATGAGCGAAATCAGAATTTGAGAATACAAATTCGTCTAAACAAATGATCACAAATACATCTTTATCAAATTTCCATAGCGACCATACACTAGTATCAATGCATAACGAAAACGCATAAGGTGAAAGACACATAAAGGCAAAAGAAACAAAATATGAGTAGGGACGAACAAAGTCATCGGTTTAAGCGATCAAATTAGGCAGCGTTTACTAGCATTTATTCTCAAAAACTGAAACATGCAAAACATTTGAATAAATATGCTTAATAAAAAAGAAACGCTTACAAATCTGACAAAATAAAAGTCATTATAAGACTGTCGAATTGAAGCAGTTGCTAGGCGGGTATTGCACGCCTGAAAATGGAATTTGCTTCGTCTAAACTGAGAAATATTATTCAGGTGGCATTGAACCTATCGCTGTTTTGCATATGTGAGTACATATTTCAACTAACGGCCCTCAATCTCGATACGACCAATCTCAATATGAATACTGGACAGTTGTCGAATACGGAATTCGATTTCAACATTCGTTCTAAAACAAGTGAGTTGCTTGCTTATGTTGGTGCCGAATGTGGTCTTGCACAGCGAGAGGCTAAACTGATTTGATAGTGTCGACAGCCATGCGCGAACTGCTGGGGAAGCTAATTGTTTACGAAATCATACTGAGACGAATGTGTCCATCTATTTTGTCGAAAAAGCAGAGTCGCGATCACTAGTTTCGTAAAAATGATGTGTAACGTAACCTTGATGATCTCTGGAGAATGCCTGCCGCATTGGTCACCTCCTGTTATCAGTTTTCGATTGATGTACATCTGTCGTATAGAGAAGGGTGGAGGTTTTTTTTTTTGTGAAAATGATGTTCGATGATAAAAGTGCATTCGTTTCGTGCATCATTCATACTTCTGTGTTCGGTAAACTCCGGTTCGGTAGATGGGCTTCTGAGTGAGGTGCTGGTGAAAATCCATTTTTTCTGGAAGGAGAATGCATTTGAAAGCAAACTTGGTTAGCCCGTAGAGGGTCTGTGTATTGTTTCAAAAACTATTTCAAACATAGTTAATGCTTACACGTACTTCTATTGCACGTTTAATATCGCTGAATTATTCACATTGTAGTTTTCTTTTATTTATTTTAATGCTTAGATTCGATTTCAGTGGCGCTTGACTCAAATCGTGCTGTTCCTTTTCGACTTTCGGTCAATTTAAACAATTTCTTGGGGCTTTCCGTTGAAGGTGAGTTCATTTTTAATGAGACTTTATTAGACATTGTGTGCCATTTGTCCGTTTTATCGTTGCAATGTTTGGTTTTTTTCATCGACTGAAGGCTGTTTTCAAAGTTTCCATATTCATGGTCTCGCCTTATTTCGTTAAGGCATCAGGAGAGAAGATACTTTTAATTACTTTGCCTAAGTCTGGATCAAGCGAAAACAGGTGAGTACTTATAAACTGGAAAATGATGAAGTATTAGATATTCGATTAAACTCTTGTATAAACAGTGACTTATGGTCAGATGTTCTCTTGCTTTGCATTTTTGAGTTTTACGTAAGCAACCAATGAAGTCTTCAGCATAGTTGCCATGTAACGTCATCGCGTTTTTCTGTTTTGCGCTTTACAGTAGCCTCCTTGTTTTGCATGTTGTTGGGCTGATTCCTGCAATGAAATTTAGTGCAAGTTTTGGTTCAAAATAATTTTTTGTCGTTTTGAACGCATCTTGCTAGAGGAACCTATGTTGATTTAAAGCAAAAAATACGACGATGACTGTATGTTTTCATTAGCCCGGTATATGTGACAGTACGGCGCTGTTGGAAGCAGCGTTCTTCACAATGAGAGTAGCCTATTCGGTTTTTAGCTTCATGTTTCGCTGTGAAGATATAGAGCTGTTAAGCGTTTGGGTCAGTTGCCATTTGGGACTGCTTACTCGTTTCGTGGGAGGGGAGTACATTGGTGATATGTTCAATTGCAGGCCATTTCAAGTGCAGTGTGCTAGCGGCAGCACGTTGTCTCCAGCAGCGTAACGCGTTGATGTACGCTCGACCCATACTCTGGGATGCCTATGCGGAGCGCATTCAAGCTAGTGAGTCGAATGCGGCTGACGTTATTGCTCATGTCAACCGCGCCCTCGAGACCATGCAGGGCCGCTTGAACGGTGGGCTACTGTTATTATTGTTGCATGAAAAGCATTTCCTTTAGAAGTGAGGCGAACAGGTTCGTGAACTATCTCGTTCAGAAATTATTAGCGTTCGCTCGGTGTTTTTATCCGGCCCGAATTACCACGCTTGTTGAATCCCTCACGAGTAGCAAAATTGAATGCTTGAAAGAAAATTGTTAATGGTGCATGAGCAGTCACTCTTTAGCTTTGTTCGTTCGTCGACTAACTTGTCAGGTATGTTTTCTGATAATTGCTGATTCCAGATCTGTATCATTTTGAAAAATAGAGTTCTGCCCTGGGGGTGCACAGAATGGGCACATAAATTGGCGATCTTTTACGGAGTGAAGTGTTGATGATGTCTAAGTATTAAAAGAGCCACGCACAGTTTTTGGCTACAATTTGATAATCTTTAGGAGTTGTTAGTCACCAGTGGAGTAGCCTGAAACGTTAACTGCATTTTGGGAGTGAAGGGACGTGAGTTACGCGTGCAGTTGGGGAAAATATGAGTTTTCATAAGCCAAGTTAGCAGCAAACGCGAAATAGTGTGTGAACCGAATTGTGACTCTCTCTCTCTCTGGAATGATCTCATCCATTTGTTTAGGTGTTTCAAATGGCGACTCCTCTGCCGAGCACATCGCCTACCTGACGCAGACGGCGCGTTCATTGGAGAATTTATCACGAATGGATCCCGGCTGGCATCCTTGGTTTTGATCTCATTGAGCTGGCTAATTATTTCTCAACTAACCCAACCTGTCCGAACCATTCGGCTGGCCACCGTACTCAGGATTTTTAACACGGGTGCTCTGTAGAGGGGATAAATGCAGTGAATCGTGTCTTTTTTGAAACTCATAGTCGAGATGCATCTTATTCAGTTTCGTACGACGTCCCACCAGTAGTTTAGAATTTGTAGCACGCTAATGATGTTTTCATGTTTGCGCATCTTATTTGCTGTTTATCTTTCATGCTACTGCATTGTTATTGGGTCGTCCTTGCGATTGCGCCCATACTAGCTTCTCCTATGATTACCTCATGATATGCCCTCTCCCATGCGCATGGTTAGACTTTTTAATTCCAAGAAGCTAAAACAAATAACACTAAGAATTTTTGCGTGTAGTGGTAAGATATGGAGCTGCCATTATACGATAACGCGTTGAGCAGAAGGGATGGCATAGTGCTTTCATGCGGACATTTTGGCTCTTAAGCCGTAGTCATAACATACAAATTTGAAAATCAAAAATTTGTTCACTAAACGAATAAGTAATATTCTTTAGATGATCGCAATTTATGTGTTACAATTGGTCATGTCTATATAGTGTGCATTTGTGAAACTACTGCGTCGTTTAGACTAAAAGAATCAGGATATGAACGTTAATAAAACGACGGACTAGTTGAACGGTGCCATAATTCTGGTTTTTTCATTTTATTTATAGTTGTTGTTGTTTTCAGCTTCAACTCGATGAAACTTATCAACTGAATTAGTCTAATGTATCAAAACTTCTATTTAACGCTGATCGCAGATAAGCATGTTGCACTTATCGTGGCTTTTATCCATTATAATTTCCCTACTGCATTTTATAACCTCGGATGTTTTGCCGTTCTTAGCAATTTCTTATGTTTACGGCTGTTGTCCAACGTATTCTTACTTGGGATTTCATCTCAAACGTCCTCTTGCTGTCGATAGTCGATTGCAATGTTTGGAAGGGCAATAAGGTTGTAGGTTTACACAAGGTTGCTATGAATAGATGGAGGGATTGGGTGTGAATGAGCGTTTTTTTTGCGTAACACTGCAAATGATTTCTGTATCCGGCTACCACAACTTTTTGGTTACGTTGTAATCGTTTATATAGGCTTTCGGTTGTTTGTGGTGAAATTTTCGCATTAGATTTTGGGAAACAGCGATTTCATCTTGCGTTTATTTTCCACACGCTCTCGTTTGAAGATACGCTAGACCTAGAATGACTATCATAATTGTTGGTTTTTCATGATTTTTCATGTGGTAGCATCTCACGAATTTGTGTTGTTGCAATGTGCTTTTTCTGTTTTCTGTTTATATTGTTTTCTTGTCTTACTATTTTATACGCTATTTTTGGATCTCTGCAATTTCGCATGTTTGTAAGTAAATTTATTTTTCTGAAACGTGAACGGTAGAAATAAACATAATTAGTATAAATCTGGGAGCACTCAAATTCTTTTTGACAATTTTTCTGGGCCTTCAGCTTTAAAAGAAAATACGTTCTACGTGTGATTGAGTTTGTTCCTTCATGAGAAGGTCTATACAAACGTATGTATTTTTATCCTGTCCTTTTCACAGATTTATATACGGTTATCTTATCTGTTTGGCCATTGTTTTGAAACCACAACTCAGAAAAGTTATAGGCGCAGAAATTTGCCTGCTACTGCAATTCGGAGTCCCGACAAACACTTCGATGTTGTCCGAAAATGTGGCAGCTTATAGCTACACGCATTTGATGACTTGAAACAATATTGCACTTAATAAAGCGTCTCAGCCTTATTTTTGGTGCGTTTACATTTGACAGATTAGTTAGTCGTTCATATGTAAAAGCGTGGGAAGCATCCGGTAGACGAGCAGGCAGTGTGTTGCGGCGTGAGATTGATTTTTGATTTCACAAGTGGGAGCCCTTTATTATTTTCTTGTGCTTATAGTATTTTTTCGGAAGTATAACGAAGCAAATCTACACCATTTCGCACGTATGAAGTAGTTGAAACGGTACCGTATTTGCGGTAGGGGAGGACAAGGGGAGTTGCGCATGAGCGCATCAAAATACCTTCGTCGGTGGCATTCAACGGAGGTCACTTATGATCCGTTTCTGAGGCGGTAGCGCAGCGGGGTGGAACCTGAGAGACGATCCGTCGTGCAATAGTAAATAGCATTTATTTAGTCAAAGAAAAAACGGACGACTGGTGTTATCTGAGCGTTGGCGACTGTGTGGTTTACTGATTATTGGACCAAGGAGGTAGTGGGGGGAGGGGGAGGGCGGGTAATGTTCCTTGCCCATTTCTGGAATTAAACTCATTCAAAAAGCGCCTCTGTTTAGCGAACGGAAAACAATCGAAGGCTGTCTGTCGTTTTTTTCGTCTTGCCATTGCTCGCCGAATTCAATGCAACAGTGATTGATTGCCTTTCAACATAATTCGCAACGCATCGTATTCTTCCTTGTTCATTTGCAGAGCAGCGAAACGCAGACGATCTGCGCACGCAGACTGAAAAAAATTCGTTTTCGAAAGGACGCAGTAGCACGTAAAAGACGTCGCTGCGTCTTCATGTAACAAATAAGATGACGATCTTTTTTGGAGTTTTGCCCAAACAATTATTATACATCTTTTGGAATACAAATTTATAAATAGTTTATGTGACATGGCATAACAGACCTGTTGCAATAATGGATAAATCAAAAAGCATGTAAAAGCTCAATCGCGCCAACGACAAATATTACAGTATTACATGGCGATTTCCGTGTTCATGCGACGGCATCCAATACTTCAGGAGTCTCTAAAGTGTGAGCGCAGCCGAGCTCACAGAACTACGCTCTTTCAGCTCGAGTACCGGTAGTGTTGAGCCTTGGGACTCGTTACCTCACCCCTTATCTCGTGCTTGCCGACTCAAATTCCTTCAGGGGAAAACCACTTTTCATTCACATTACAAAGGTATCCACTTTGAATGAAACGGTCATTAGGTTTTTGGTAATATAGTATTCGAAAACGTGTAAGATTGGGGTAGCATTCCAAAGGAGACTGGATAAGGTATGATTGCATCAACCCGCCAGTTGAATTAGCGATGAAATCAAATGAAGCCAAAGGTCCTCCCATTCTAAAACGGTGCTTAGAAATATCTGACATAAAAACGTGAAGATGGTTCGCATAAAATCACGTTATTTAGATTAGCTACTGTACAATAGATTGAGTTTCATCGCTACGCTCGGTCTTTAAGGTGAGTTTGTGAGCGGAAGGGAAAAGGGTACAGTATCTTATTAAGCCAATCAAGCAAACAAGATACCGTTATGGGATGTTGAATGATTTATTACTTTGTTCGCAAAAGGTTTCTTATGCGATTAGAGGATAGTTATAAGGTAAATTAAATGAGGTAATCTGCACCGCGACTTGGCTTGTCAATTACATTACTTCATTTAATCAACATTCTCAGTTTTTCAGACCTAACAACCTTTTTGCGACTTATCGGATGCTGGAGGAAAATACAAAAGAGTTCAGTCAACAATGAGAGGTAAAAACAGCAAGTTAAGTGGGTCGTCAAGGTGCTTCTCTCCAAATGGAAATGCGGTTTTCTCAAGTGAATTGCAGCATCACAACATAACAAGGTCGGTCAGTACGCACTGTATTCTCGCCGCTCGTGTTCGCTCGCTTTCACCCACCTCTTTTCAGTGGTGCTTGTTTCGAGCGTTGCAAAATCGGCCCATGTGTGCTCTTTTCCAAGCACACTGGCTTTGCATGAGGATGTTTTCTTAGTGGCTGCTTCACGTCACTGCACAGATCACTATTAGACACTGAAGGCTGAAAATGACTTGCGAATACGATGAATTAGCTTAAGGTTTCTGTCATCTTTAGATGAACGTTTTTGATTAATTTAGCTTTTTTTTCTCTTTCTATTCATTAACTTTGTATTCTTAGTTGTGGGTAGCGGAAGAAAGAAAAGAAGTTAAATAGAGATGCAGCAATGATAGTAATGAGCAATAGCTAAAACTTTTGGCGATAAAATGATAGAGTCCAAAGCGTGCATATTCATATGTAATTCAAATTTTCGAACATTTTATTTCACCTCTTTCTTTATACTGCTTGATTTTGAGCCGAAAAGCGACCTGGTTCCATTTGAGTGTGGTGGACACAAAAGCAGTGAAATTAAAATTGATTCGCATATTGAATCTGTACCAACTAACCCCCCGGAATTGCCTACCGCATCTAAACAAAACTAATGTTGAGAAATTGGAATATTTTCGAAAAGTTGGGACAGTTAGAGAAGAGACGATGTGAACCGATGATTCGCTTGTTTGCTCGTCGGTATCTCTCGAGCTTTTTCTGATTGGTTCAAGGTATCCCAAATTTACTCTTTCAAAAGGTCAGTAAGTTTTAAAAAAAGCTTCCACCTGCTACTTTACAAAATTCCCACTGTTGCTCACTGAGAGTATATATTTCGTTAAGAAACCGAATGCATCATTTGGCAACAATTGTTGATTGTCGGCAGTGCCTCAGCATTCAAAATGACATTTTGGTTCAACCTGAATGGAGAAAGCAGTATGGCTGTTTAACGAAAATGAAGTTTGTGCAGCCAACTCTTCAACACGAAGACATTTTAAAGCATGCAACTGAATTATTGTTGGATGCCATCGTTGTAATCGGTGAGGGAATTTGCAAGCCGGCAATACTTTCGCCGGTGACCCTTCTTTTTCTCAGATGGCTTCTAAAAAAGTTTTGTATTTTCCGCGCTTGTTAAAACGGCCGAAAAAGTACGTTTGATGGGGGAAGAAGTATTATGTGTTTGCTATACATACCCGAAATTTTGCTGTTATGATGGAAAGGGTCATCACACTGGTAAAGTTGGAACTACTAACTGACGAAAGGAAACATTTTAAGATCGCAGAACGTCTTTGTTCCCAAGCTAATTAATTATTTGCTGTGTTTAATGTCGGAAGTTATGCAAGCGTGGTATGCTTAGTTTTTGAGCCATTAATTTATTAAATTTTTATGACAAATCTTTTAAACGTCATATCGACTACCAGAAATTCTAGGTCTTTGAACTTGAGAGATGAATGTATGCACCCAGTTTACTACAGTGTCTAGCTAATAAAACAACCTCTTCTTGTTTTGTGGTGTATTGCTCGCAAAAGTAATGATGAAATCATGTTTTTCGATTTCCAATCATGCTATGCCTATTAATGCTAACAATATTTTTCGATTTTCAGTCATGCTGTGCTTTCTGATGCTGTTACTTGTTTGCGTTGTGGACGCACAGTATGGAGCGGTAATGATTTATAATGTTTTTCTTAACCTTTCAAATGCCTCCATTTCGTTTCCCTCAAAAGCCTTCGGCCTTATTTTCTTTTCGACGATTTCTTTAAACAACAACTTTCCATGTTCACATCTAAAAACTTTTCTTCGTGAATCTGTTAGGACAAACTTTTCGCCATTACAATACCCTCCCAAAGATCAGATAGCCGTCAAACATGCGGATTTGAGAGTTCAGAAATGACATAAGAAAATGGTTTGTAAAAAATTTAAAGGCTGTAATTGTTCCCAATTGCTGAGATAAAGAAATGATATGACAACGTTTGAGATGCAAAAAAAATTAAATTATCAAAGAAAAAACGGCCAAAAAATGATAGTTTGAAGAGTAAATGAGAAGTTCCGAGTTCCAACAGGGAGAATATCGAGAACGACTCGTCTGCTTCAAGGCACCTTGTCCAAGACCTCAATTGGTTGCATTAAGCGGGTTTGATCGTTTTATTTTCACACCACCCATACGTGGAACCGATATCCACTCATGCGATCGATGTGGTAGCATGAACCTACGACCACCCATGAGGTCCCAGCTTATACCAATACCGTTAACGACTATTTATCCAATTTCTAAACGAGGCAACTAGCGCCTTTCGTGCGGGATCGCCGAGGCACGATTTGAATAATTCGAAAACAGCATTTCATGCAGTCAGTTTGCAACGGTGTACGTCATACAAAACTGTTCCTTTCAACGGAAACGTGTTTTTCAGCAGCAGCATATTGTCTTTATATGATCTGAGGTTATCATCGAGTTTTTTGATGGGTAAGGCGCATGAGACATGAATGAAGATGAGGAATGCAGTGATTTTAAACTTTGGTAGCCGTCTTCGTTGGCCGTATTTTCTCACAATTTTATTTCTCTTGCTCGTTTATAACGTTGTGCGATGATAAGCCGTTATTTTGCGATCTCAACATTGCTAACAATTGGGAACAGTAAGATTGGTCAGTTTGAAGCAAAATGAGTATTCTATATGCCCTAATAAGTCAAAAGATGAAACGTTGGCAAAGGCGTTAGCTGTAAGACATATTTCGCAGAAATATGAAAGGAAACGAGTTGAAATTTGAGAATTGCATGGAACATATGCGAGGCACTATGAGAAAACTGATAGCAAACAATGTTTAAAGTGTGCCAAACTAGTTCGTGTTTCAGTGGTTTGCGCACAAATGAATTCGTTCATTGCCTGTACATTGTACTTTTGCAATAAAAGTTATATTAAGCAGCTGAAAATGATACCAATCGACACAAGGTTTTAAAATAAATATGTGTTAAACGAGTCGTTTTATTAGATTTACGATTAATCCAGATGTGATTGATTAATTGAGGAAATGCAAGACGTTCAGCCGATAATTTGAACTTTTTTTCTTTCATCATCCGCTTTCAACATTACATGTAACTTGATTTGTTTCTGATTTATTTCAAGGCGGAACAAGAAGCTTACTGAAAAGCCAAAATTTATTGTCGATCCGTTGGCGCATTTATATAATGGCTGTGTGTGACGATTCAATTAAAAGTACACGTCATTTTTTCTTTCACATTTTCTGTTAAGATTTATAACAATTTGTTCGTATTAACACGTTCTTGCTAGTGGATTTTATGAGCTCATAACAACTAGAAACGTTTCAAGTTAGCTTTTTTGAGTTTTAAGTTAATTCCAGTACGAGATTTTAAAGTAGCAGGCTTAGCGAGCTAAATGTGCAAAAAAAAAAGAAAAAAAAAACGAGTGCAGCCATTTCGTGTAGAATTTATTGGACAACCAACCACGTTTTAGACGGACAAGCGCAGAGTTTTGGTCAACAAAAGGCAGACGTTTCAAATATATGCGAGCAACTGTTGTCAAGTGGGATTCCATTTCATTGTGCTTTGTTTTTTTCCCGCTCTCTCTCTCTCTCTCTCTCTTCATTAACATGCGAATCTATCATTAGCATCACATTTGCTGTAATTCTCATCCATAATTGAGTAATGCTCAAATCGTTATATATATATATATATATATAATTCGCGTACGACGACCATGCCTAATTTTTTATGGCTAAATAAAGTAATATGAAAGGGTTCGAGTAAGTTTAGGGACTGCTTTTCATTCTAGTAGATTGCATTGGGTTCTGTGGAGTCGTAATATATACTACAGAATCCATACTACGTTTATGTGGTCGGACTCGTTTCCAGTTGACAGTAAACTGAAAACGTAAAAGATGGTGAATGACCTATTTGGTATTCTTTAAATTACTTTTCTAAATATAATCCAAATTCTGAACGATGTTTTATTGGCCGACTTCCACTGTGACAGCTCGATCTCAGCGACTGCCTCATTTAATAAAGCGGTTTTCGTCAATTTGCAATTCTCATCAGTCTCTCTCCAACCGATCCTAAAAATTTCGGTTGACAAACCGGTCGAACCTAGACCATGCGCATGATTGGCATATCATTAAGGCATGGAATAATAATGCTTCTCTCAGAAGTTCAGTATTTGAAAGTACAAAATCTGGGAGTTATATCAAACAAATAAGCGTATCCGCCTGTTGTCTCCATCGAACGCCGTCTTTGCGTTTATCATGGATCTTTTTCTCCCTAATACGTCACCGATTGTGAACGTATAATTGTGAACGTAATCATGATTGCATACCTTTTGTCGGCGCGTTTCAATATATTACAGTAAGTATAAAAAGTGGGAGGAGAGCAGTGATATGTAAAGGCTCATAAAATAAATTTGAGTGCTGTGTTTTTCTTGCTTAGAATTGACAACTAGAAATGTGTGACCGTTCATCAATTGCGTTCTCTCACCTAATGCACGAGTTGCGGGTGTTCGCATGTGATTAAAACGATAATAACGTCGATTCGTAAAAAGTGCTCTTAGCTCAGTTTGAGAATGTGAACAACAGTCTCGTTTCGAACAGCAGTGAACATTTGGGGATCACCTCATTCCCTTCAAGTTCTGCATTACTTTGTTGCACGAACTTTCCTTCCCATCAGATCTAAGCTTTTATCCTTTAAGCATGTGAAAATTTCGCATAAAGTGCTTATGTGTTAGAAAGAAGGCTTAGGCGAGGAACGGTCATGAACATGATCACAGCAACAGAATCGGCGGTGGTCGCCGGTTCAGGGTGCAGGTGCAAAGGGAAGTGGTGGATGGACTCGGTTGCTGTAATTTGGTTTCAGCTTCAAATATCTTATGCATTACTCGTTAGCAGAAGGCTCGCAGAACTTTTTAATTCACGACTTGACGCCTGCACAATTCGTTCTCAGAACTTACGAACATGGCCCTATCGTCGACTTTACGTATGGTCGAAAAAAACTGAAAAATTTTTGCGCAATCGTTGCGTAAAAATGCTTGTGATGCACATAGGTTGACCGAAACGGGAAATCCAAGTAATACTTTGTCAATGCAAGTCGCAGTAATCACTTCATCTATGCAAATCACTTCGACTGTGCAAATCATATCATGATATAAGGTGGTAAGATGAGATGGAAATACACGCTCGTTGATATGCACAAATACACGCTCGTTGATATGCGCAAATCTATTTTGTTAAAATTTCCCGTTTTCTCATTCACTACTTGACCGCTATTTATCTATCGTATTTTTTGCTGGTATGCCCATGTATGTAGCCCTTAGGAAAATGGATAATGTCACAACTGGACGGTCCTGAACACCATGTTATTGGGAGTGTCATTACAGAATAGGGCGTAACAAAAATTATCTTTTCGAATAACTGCACCTGCAACGATATGCTCAATGTTGAAATGCTAGTCATCAAAAACAGCATAAAACCAGAAATATAATCTTTCTCGAATCTAACTTTCTCTTTCTTTTTCTTAACATGCTTCTATTCGATTAAAAGCTTGAAAAACCTTCCACTCTATGAAGATTTTAAGTACCGAAGCGATATCTACACGTTTGAGATGCCATCTACGGCAGATACGGCATGGAAAATTTGGCAGGATAAGCTGCAGGAACTGGACGGAAAGCTTTCTGCAAGGTTCAGTCTGCAGATCTCTCTTCTGAAGGATCACATCGATCAACTGGAGAAACAGGTCGTTCGATCAGTTAGTTGCTTTTTTAAAAAAATTCATTGCGCCAAAAGCGTGCAACGAGTTTCCGAAAATCATTTCATTTGAATACATTACGGTGCTGCTGGTACTAATTGAGGTTACCTAGATGGACTTTTTAGTGAACAAAAACTATTAGCGGTCTTTCTTACTTTTCAAGCGAACAATGCTTGCTTATACGCTTTAACGTCGTCTATCGATTTTCCCAATTCCTTTTCAATTGATCCGATTCAAAAAAAAGCACTTAAAACTTTGTCTTAGTAACGTTCCAGGTAGACGATCTCATTAAAGTGAGCACGTATGATTGGAAGAGGGCTGATTCAGGCTCACTGTACAAAGTGTTCACCGAGAAGAAGTCGTTTGATGACGCTCAGGTAACGTTTGAATTTTACAAAGTCACCGCCGCAAATTCGGGATGATTGTATTAACTCTCTGTAATTGGGCAACGATTCATTGTCGATCTAGTTCCGTCTGGTACATTCGTTTCTTCTTTTTTTTTTTTTAAATCGAAAAACAGACGAACTGACAAAAACGACTTTCCCAAATGTTACAATAAAACTTTTCTGTCTAGAGGTTGCAAATAGAGTAGCAATAGTCAGTACGTAGATTTGCGAATTCTTCAACGTAGCGCTGCTTACGTAAATAACGTAACTTCAACGTAACCTTCGCCGATGCTTATTCTGAAATGTATGATTGTTGGAAATTTCCTCTTTTTATTTTTTTTCTGCAACTTTCGCAACTGCGTAATGTAGCGACGATGCGTCTCTATACTTGTATATGTATGCGCCTGTTTATATGCACGTGTATTTGTATGGGTATGTATGTATGTATGTATGTGTCTATATGTACGTGTATGTGTATGTGTATATCTGTATGTGTATATGTGTGTATGTGAATGTGTATGTGTGTACATGTATATTTATGTGCGTATATTTGCCGGTTTGTCTGTTTAGTGTACTGAAGTCATGACTTCACGTCAAATTTCTGATTCATCTCGAAAAATGCAAGGAGTCATGATCAAGATTTGTTATTCATTTCAAAGGAATTCCCTTCCTTCGTGATTCACACCTTCTGTGACATTTCGATCACACGACTTCTACTTGAGCTTTGCATAGATTTTTAAGATGTCTCAAATATCAAAACATCTCTAAACTTAATGATGGAGCAGTTTTAGTCCTCAGAGAAGTGTTCTTTCTTTTTTTAAATGATGTTTCAGCGTGTGCTGTATAAAACCCGCTCCTCTATTGCCCAGGGTGTTCCGTTGAGTATAGCGAATAACTTTGTGTATGGTGGCTCTCAGCTTCATTTCATTAACGTGTTGGTTTTTCTAGTTCTGAAATATGCAAATTCCGTCTTGTTCCCTGTAAAGAGCTTTGCTCGTTCCGTATGAACGCAAAATTCCACTCCCATGGCCAATATAGAAATAAATTTTGTAGATATTCTTCAAGAAAATTTTTTGTTGCGCTATTCTATAGCAAATTATCATTCAGCTCAGTATCCGATTTCTTAACTGTCTTGTGATCGATCCGGAAGTAAACTTTTTGACTTTCGGATTTATACGAAGGTTGTGCAGTACTAAATTGGCTGAATCTGTTCTCCGCTTCAGGCAATTTGTAAAGCTTTCCGTTCACACTTGGCCATACTCGATTCAGAATATAAGAATAAATACGTCAAAGGTGAGTGAGTTGGCGTTTGAACGCTTTTTTAGCATAGCACCCTTTATCAATGAAAGGAATTGTCAACTAGTGTAAATTGTCAATTTTATCAATGCAATGACCACTTGTTAGCGTTATGGCATTTTAGAGTTAAATGAGCAACAGCGCAACAATTTTAATTTTGCAATGGTGAGGCGTTTTCCGTCTGAAGAGCAAATTCTTTGTTTTATATGTAAGAACAATACATATAACATTCGTCTCGTATTGAGCACTTTTTATTTATCAGCACTGACTGCACTATTAAGGCAACTGCAATGCCCAATTTTATATTAATGGAGCACAGGTTTCTTTAATTTCATGATCACATGTCAATGGGGGCTAATGGGCCCCACTACTACACATGTCAAAAAGTAGTGGAGCACATTAGTCGTCAACTCGTTCCCGGCATAACCAGAGCCCATTCTGATGATAAAACTGTTAAAGTGACTGTACGCGAAGTTTAAATTTGAACTCCATAAGTGTTTGCACAGTTTGCGTACACCGATTTTCTTTCCAGATATGCTAATTAAAACGATACCGGATGAACATCAAGATTTATGGATTGGTCTTAAAACGAAAGCTTCAATGGGCTCGGGCTCATCGTATTCGAATTTTGCGGGCGATCAACCGGTCGAGGGATGCGCATCGATGAATCACAAAGGGAAATGGCTTATCAAGGACTGTGACCAGCAGAAACCGTTCGTCTGTCAGCAAATCAACGTGCGATAACTGTTGAACGCAAATTCAGCGAATATTTTTTGCGCATAAATCATAGCAGTAGTATCGCGTTCATCCCATCCTGCTTGTCAGCCACTTCTCGAAAGCTGTCAAACTCAAATACGCAATATTCACCATAACATAGTGTGACAATATTCACCAGCGTACTGCGATTTTCTGAAAATGTATGACATACGAATATAACCTCGCTCCCTCCCCC
>JPKZ01001194.1:226299-243215 GCA_000803305.1 Toxocara canis | reverse complement strand
TCATTATCAAATGAATTTTACAAGTTCTTCGTTTACTTTTAATAAGATGTGCTTCGATGGATAAATATCGTTTGCAATGATCGTAGCGCTATCAAATGAAATTGACTAACTTCTTGCTCAATATTCTAGTATTATTTATTTTTTATTTTTCAGCATAAATAAAAATTCGATTATCTACTAAACGAGTCGTGTTCGTTTGCAATAAAACACCAATCAAAGCTCAGAAATCCCTTTATCGAGCTATTTGGGACTAAGGACTACCACTGTGGAGGGAGTTGTCGTCAGAGGTCATTTAAGTCGCTTTCGCAAGCTTGTATTTCGAGAAATTTTGAAGAAACCCCTCCGGATCTCGCAATCTCTGGCGCATCGATTCCGACGTAAAAGCACATTGCAATCCCAAAGATATGACGTCGAATGATGCCAGATCTGAACAACCGTAACAGTTGAAATTGTCCAGTTTCCTTAGTGGTTCACCTGCTCCCCCCTCCAACTCTTCTCTAGCTCGAATAGAATCCCCTCCCCGATGATTGAAGAAAAGAATAAGAAGCTTCGAGCTTATATCCAATTTAAAAAACCGAGGTTGCGGAATACTTATATCCTAGAAATGCTTCCTCCCTCTTTCCCAGCTGTCACATACTTAAAAGCTCTACGTAGCATGGGCACAATAAAACGTGAAAGCACCATCAAAACTATTAAAGTGATCCACGTTTGGGACATGCATGAAAATCACAACCGCAGTAACCAAATTTTTAAATAAAATTTATATTTTGTACAATTTCAATTTTCGTAGTCAACAATACGCCAATAAGATAGAACCGAAGTGACCAATCAGGTAAAGCATTATTTGGAGTCAAAGTGTAATAAACTGAAGACGGTGACAATGAATATTATATGACCGCTCAATAATAACGTCATAGAACGAAAAGTCATCGAAGGTTATATAATTTGTTGAAAATACTCAACTAGTTGATTTGTAAAAGGAGTCTGGCCACAAAGCAATAGAAATTCAAAACAGTAATAACTTCTTTTCAATTAAGTCATCGCACTCTCGATTTAAGACCAAGAAAGCATCAACAATACCTCAAAACCAATTATCATCTAATTAATTTGAGAATTACTAACAAGTATATCATTCTCAATTATTAACTAATTAAACGGTAATTAATTAATAAATGAGAATCATATAATGATAAATTAGTCTGAAGCAAGACTATTTCTAATGTTTCACTCTGGCCACAAAGCAATAGAAATTCAAAACAGTAATAACTTCTTTTCAATAAAGTCATCGCACTCTCGATTTAAGACCAAGAAAGCATCAACAACACCTCAAAACCAGTTATCATATAATTATCAGTTTGAGAATTACTAACAAATATATCATTCTCAATTATTAACTAATTAAACGATAATTAATTAATAAATGAGAATCATATAACGATAAATTAGTCTGAAGCAAGACTACTTCTAATGTTTCATTGTTTGAAACCATGAGACTTTAATCTATTAGAAAGGGAAATGAAAAAAAAAATAAAAGGTTAATGTTTCTTAGAGAAATAAATACTCTAACGCAAATAAAAATCAAACAATCGTATTCAAAAGAGATATAAACAGCAACAAGATAAACACTTCAACAAAACCAAAAAAAGAAACACTCCGAATTACTACTGGAAGGATATGGATCAACGAAAACGATAGCTTTAAGCTAAGCAATCAGCAATAAAAGGCATACTGAACGATAAAAAAAAGTTCAAGTCAACAAACTATTGAAACGAAATTCCCAACTTCAAATCCTTTCTCATAAACCTCGTACTCCGTCTCGTTTAATAGTCTTTTCCCAGCATTTTTCTGGACCAAAGGTAGGCGAATCTGATAGAAGAAGACATGAAAAAATAATAAAATATCTAAGAGAAGAATTAGAGATGAAAATTAATCAGTCAAAAACAGCTATCACCAGATTCAGAACACCACGAACTAAAAAGCGCCAAGCTAGTGAAACCGTTCTGAAGATTTGTAGGGAAAAAAATAACTGTTAAAAATGACACCCATAACCTAGGCCTATATCTGGACGGTAGTCTAACCTTCCGAGCCCACTTTGATAACGTATCTCGTTCATGTTCAAAACTTCTATATCATATGGATGCAATAAGGCAATACATGAATACGAGATGTATAACCATACTAATAAATGCCTATGTAATCCCCAAAATTAGGTTATTCCTGCCCATCACCGCGACAGCAACTAGAAAAGATCTCAAAACACTGCAACGAGTCGCAAACCACTCGATCAGAGTCATTCACAACCTTAAAAAATTCGAACAAATTGGCGAACACAAAGCCCGCTACAACTGGGGAGACATCTCAACACTAAGCAGCATGGAATTTAAAGTAATGGTCAAGAAGATGCAAAATGGCCAACTCAGTGAAAATTTGAATAACTTGCTGACAAAAACAATTCATAACCGAACGAGGCATGAAATGTACACCTGTGAAACATTCCGAACAAATTACGGACAAAAAACCATAAGATACCGAGCAACTGCTTTCCTCAATACACTGCTGCATTTGAGTGATACGTATTGATGTTTTTATGACGTAATATTTTATTATGACTGTATTGAACTTTTAGAACAGCAAAATTTTTAGACGCCGTATCACCATTAAACTGTTCGCTTACATTAGTATTGGATGAGAATCGGACTGTCGCATTGTTCCAGGGCTCCAGGAAACATACTTTTGTAATGAATGCAACTGACCGACCAAGCGATAAAGATTTCCACTTCAGAAAAAACATCTAAATTATCACAACCAGTAATTGAAATGAAATAAAACTGTAAACCAGTCAAACTGGCGAATATAAACTGTACATGCAAATATGAAGTGGAATCGAGCGCCGAGATCGGTTTAAACGCTACCGGGTGGCAAATGCTCCTATCACACTTGTTTTGCGATGGTGATTTTCTATACGATTGCTTCTGTGGGGAATTGCTGGAGCGCTGACGCTGTTGCTTCAGTGGCGATACGGACGTTGTACGAGCGCTCTTCTTCGGTGAAGTGTTTTTAAGAGGTGTTCTTGGTGGAGAGGGTGAAAGTGACAATCGTTTCTTAACCAACTTTCTGCCTCTCTTCGACACTCCTTTAGGGCATAGCACGCTTTCCGACGAATTTGACGCCATTCTATCTTTGCGTGTAAAACGTCCCTTATCGTCTCGAACTCTTCTCCTTAGAGCCCTTCCAACTTCTGGCGTCTCATTCTTCAGGAATTCGAGAGGTGAACCATCATATGACTTTATTCCCGGATCCGAATGAGCGCCCAAATTTGCATCACGCAACGCCTGGCGTTTTGCTTGCAGTTTGGCTCTTCAAAAACACATGTTAGCTCGTTCACTGAACGTTGAAAATACCTTCAGCCTCTTCCCTCCCCTAAAACTATTTCCTCTTCCAAAAGTGATGAGATCTAAAATGGCTTCCAGCTATGGAGATCTGGAGAAAGATAGAATACACGCATCAGTGGGATTCAAACTTTAATCTTTCACCATTCAGATTGCATGCTCTTATCTACTGGGCTAAGGCACCAGTTCCTCCTTTTTTAAAAAAATTTACAAGTCTCTTGCTGGCGTAAACAAACAACGAGAGCGATCGGATGACCATAACAACATCTACCATAGGCCGGCAAGAAAACGGCGAGGAGGTGGGGAAGCACTGACTGCAGAATTTTTAATGCATGCGAAAAGCCAGGAGGTATTTAAGTTTCGGGTGGGAACCCCAAGCGCTTAGCCGCCCTTGTGTACAACTCCTTCTCCTTGTCAATGCTGAAAATTTGCTGAGTCATTTTTGAAAGGCACCTAATTTCCCCGGTAAAACAGGCAAAACAGGAGAGGGAGGAGGTGGGGAAGGAGATGTCCTCTTCCTTTGTATCATACGATAGTGGCACATGGGGAATAAAAGCCAGGAGGTATTTAAGTTTCGGGTGGGAGCCCCAAGCGCTTAGCCGCCCTTGTGTACAACTCCTTCTCCTTGTTAATGCTGAAAATTTGCTGAGTCATTTTTGAAAGGCACCTAATTTCCCCGGTAATACAGGCAAAACAGGAGAGGGAGGGGGTGGGAAGGAGGTGTCCTCTTCCTTTGTATCATACGATAGTGGCACATGGGGAATCCCTCGCATTCCACCTGAAGCGGGAAGCATCGCCCATTGGCTCGAGAAAGAAGCAAAAAATAAAGAAAAGATTTTGTAGAAAAAGAAAAGAGATAAGAATTCCATGTTCATGCACAATGTGTATCGATATTTATGCCTCGAGCATGATTTACAAACCCACCACTCATTCAGGAATGAAAACTTATGATGCTATGCAGATCATGCAAAACCGACGTTATTTTTGGGGACCAGACGTCTAAAATATAAGTATATTGTCGTCGCAGATGTCAGCAGTTCAGCTCGACCAGAGGTCATGACTGCTTCGAAAAAGATAATCTGAAAGAACTGGCTCGAAGAAACGAAACAAAAAAATAGGAATTTTATGCAAAAGAAAACTGCAAACAGTCCTGTTTGCCAGTTAGCGTTGCAGCAATCTAGAGTTTAGACTGACCTATAGCTCACAACCGCTTATTCAGAACATTTGAGATGATGAATGTGAAGCATGATTTACAAACCCACCACTCATTCAGGAATGAAAACTTAAGATGCTATGCAGATCATGCAAAAGCGACGTTATTTTTGGGGACCAGACGTCTAACGAAAGAACAGGCTCGAAGAAACAAAACAAAAAAATAGGAATTTTATGCAAAAGAAAACTGCAAACAGTCCTGTTTGCCAGTTAGCGTTGCAGCAATCTAGAGTTTAGACTGACCTATAGCTCACAATCGCTTATTCAGAAATTTGAGATGATAAATGTGGAAGTCAACAGAGAAGATGAACGAACTTTTCTGACTGTTTAGTGCGAGGTCTGCCACCTTCAGGAGCTGACAACGGTGGTCTAATGGGGATTGGTCTTGGCAGATCGTTACAAGTGTCGTTGCTGTTGTATTCGTTATTTTGTTGTAGATCACTTCCACTGTCGTAACTGTTGCTTTGAGGAGTAAACCTGGGGAACTGTTGCTCCTGGAATTGATTTTAAAGAAAACGGACATGAATTGAATGAATTTAATGTGCCCAGTGCCAATTCATACTTCTTATCCTTCTCTTCAAACAGCAGTACACCGAACCTAAGATAACACTTTGGAAAAATACTTAAGTATTGTGAATAAAAAAACTTTAGCTATCAACGAAAATACTCCCGTATAGTCATTAGCTAGCGTGCTTCTGTGACGTATCGGAACAAATAATCAAGTCTTAACCCCATCGTTGAATACATGATGAAGTTTACCATTACTCGTTACCTACCGTCCAATCTGGGGACCAGACGTCTAAAATATAAGTATATTGTCGTCGCAGATGTCAGCAGTTCAGCTCGACCAGAGGTCATGACTGCTTCGAAAAAGATAATCTGAAAGAACTGGCTCGAAGAAACGAAACAAAAAAATAGGAATTTTATGCAAAAGAAAACTGCAAACAGTCTAGTTTGCCAGTTAGCGTTGCAGCAATCTAGAGTTTAGACTGACCTATAGCTCACAACCGCTTATTCAGAACATTTGAGATGATGAATGTGAAAGTCAACAGAGAAGATGAACGAACTTTTCTGACTGTTTAGTGCGAGGCCTGCCACCTTCAGGAGCTGACAACGGTGGTCTAATGGGGATTGGTCTTGGCAGATCGTTACAAGTGTCGTTGCTGTTGTATTCGTTATTTTGTTGTAGATCACTTCCACTGTCGTAACTGTTGCTTTGAGGAGTAAACCTGGGGAACTGTTGCTCCTGGAATTGATTTTAAAGAAAAGGGACATAAACTGAATGAATTTAATGTGCCCAGTGCCAATTCGTACTTCATATCCTTCTCTTCAAACAGCAGTACACCGAACCTAAGATAACACTTCGGAAAAATACTTAAATATTGTGAATATTGTGAAAAAGATAAATATTGAAAAATACTTAAAATACCATTACTCGTTACCTACCGTCCAATCTTGAATTTAATATCCGTATCTCTTGAGATGTGAATTCACAAAAGCCAAAGCCCTTCTCTCTCGTCGAGGTTCGTTCGCTCTGGACATAGAACTCCATCAAATTTTCATTTAATCCAGTTCACAAATTTAGCCCTTGCCTTCCATTTATAGCCGCATTACTTCGGACAAGCCATTCTTATAATCAAATTTTCTGTGAAGTCTGCTCTCCCTTGGTAATTGAAAAGATACAGCTCTTTTTGAATATGAACTCAGGATCGTAAAGTAAATCACAACCCGTTTCGCCGAAACCAGCAGAAGATTTTCCCGCTAAACTAGAAACAATCTAGAATCACGCAAACTGATTTCGCCGAAACCAGCAAGCTTAGCGTCTAACACGTGCCCATCATTCCTATTCTTCAGTTCAGAATGACAATTAAATCCAACATTTATTTAGTTTTGATTTCCGCATAACCTAAACGCAGTATCCCCTTTGACAAAAAATTATCGAAACAAAGATATCCCTTCTTCATCTCTTCATTTCAAGAAATGGATCTGAATGCGAATCATGCGCCTAATGAGTTCATGAAAAGTCAAAGATGCTGTATGATGAGTTCGAAACTCGCTATCATTTCTCGGTTGCGAATCGCGTTAAAATTATTACGTAACTGCGATCAGCGCAGCTCTAAAACGAGAACATTTATAAGGCAAAGCATTTATAACGGTAGATATACGATTTATTACGCTCATGTTTTACTACTTGAGAGAAACAATTAAGTAATGAGGTACTACTTACGGTAAGATGATTGTCATGCACCCAAGAGTCATCACTCGCTATCTGAAAAAAGAACAACTCAAGGATGAGAGATTAAAATAAGTAAACAAGTTCTATACCTGTCTTCCATATAAGCGAAATGAAAAAATGGACAATATGAACTTAGAAACGAAAGTCCTGTAAACAACGGTGAGTGAACAAAGCCAAGCAGATTCTTGTGAGATCGATCAAAACAATAAATATTTTCATGACTCCCGTGGCCAGAGTCGAGCAAACACAGCTTAGGCCTGTTTCCACTTTTTTCAAAGCTTTGCCTGACCGGTAGAACCATAAATGACAGAAATGATGGAAAGCATGGAAGATGAATGGCTCCAAGAAAAAACGGAGGGCGTCCACTCGGAAAAAAATAAAACAAAGCTCCAAATTGTTCAATATATGTATATAGACTGAAATTGACCCTCAACATCAAGGAACTGTAAGATGCTCTCGTTATTGGCGCCAGGAAGCCAAAAAAGGCTCTTCGGTACATTCCCAGAAATATGATACAGATGAAGGCTACTCACCACATCTGCTGTGGGAGTCGAGGACCCAATATCATGCAGTATTGCTATTTAGGTGAAGAATTTGGGCTCGCGCCTCTAAAAAACTTAAGAAATTTCCAAAATACGGGAACTTCTTCGTGTCCTTAAACGATATGAAATAAGCAAAAAAAAGACTGGAATTTTGTTTGAGGCAATGCGCCGACTCGGCTGACAAGTGGATAATCATAACTATCTCTAGAACAGCGAACTGATGAAGGAAGGGGAAAGGAAGAAGAGCGCTTTTCGAGGAAATCCTAAATGTTTAAGCAGATCCCAAAAAGCATCAATAACAGAAGTTATGAGAACACATCTACATCACTTATTCCTAAAAATTTTGAGACAAAAACTATCAAGAGCCAACTAATCTATTTTCAAAACCTGATCTAGAGCAGAGATCGAACTATATTAATTCTCAGTTACGACTCCGGAACAGCAATCGCTACATGTCACGAATACCGGTTACTTTGCCCAAATGTTACGTTTACTTACTTTAGAGGGCTCCAACCAGTTGTACTTCCTCTTAACAGGCGCTTTTTCCTGTCTGATGAAGTGGAGCATGTTGAAGAAGTGCCATTTCGCCACTGGAGGACTCAATCCTGCCGCTTTAGCACGATCACTGCGGCGTCTAATGTGATTGTAATAATCAGTCATATTCTTCCATGCCATTTTCACCATATCACCTGGGAAAAAAACTCAGCAAACGATTAGGTTACACAAAGTAAAGTCATAAAACATGACACCTTGTCAGTGCAGTATGAAGACCATACATCTGGATTGGTCAGCCTTCGAATGCTGCTGATTTTCGCCGTTCAAAAGCAATTAAATAATAGTAATATTATGTTGAGAAACCAACTTGAGAAGATAGTGCCTTCACTGCTAAGCACTTGTGCCACCTCTTCGAAAGCTACCCAACGTGCCGGCACATCCGTGTATCTCGGATCCGAAGGCTGCAAAACATTTTCCTTGCGAAACGCAAATGCATCACATGAACCGATCTTGTGACTCAATCCACTACTTACTGATTTACTATTGTTCACAAAGCAAGCGTCATTTACTTTACCAAAAAACGACGATTTCAGTAGAAATTTCTTTCGAATCACCACTCACTTCAAAAGTTTTGCAATTATAACTTTTTGCATATTGCGCTCAAAAATGAAAATACGAGGAAAATCTTGTGTTCCGACAATTTTTTTCCTTTCTTGCGAATAATTCGTCATCGGTTATAAAAACGTGACAATATGTATGTTGATCTATGCGTCTTGTGAGGAAATATGCCAAAAAAATTTTGAACCCTTTGCTTAACTCAATCTTAGCGTTCACTCACCAATGTTTCGAATAAATCAATTGTTGGTTCCATTCTATGGTGACAGAACGATAAGCGGAAAAAAAATATCACGTGATACTCAAAGAGATTTTCGCGGAAACATTATCTAGAAACCGTTTTTCACTTTTTTGAAATTCGGTCCTTCTTTTGATATAGAGAATCGCACATAGGAGGAGATCTAGATACAGCTACTTTCTCAGTTCAAAATATGCGACAAGTCTTTTTCTTTGTACGAGAATCGCAACATGTTTTAAGATCAAGTAGGACATGAGTATCGCGTATGAATTCCGGTTCCGGCGCTCCATAGAGCAATGATTTCCATGCACTGCATTCCGACTCTATTTTCGGTTTTTCGAATCTTAAAATGCGTCCTATGTATCGCCACATATGCGTCCCCTTCCCTTTACAATGCCTCTTTGACATTCCTGCCCCATTTTCGGAAAAAAACCTCTTCTGGCGCTCCTTTAATGAGCATGCTGCTAATTAAATATTTTCAACTCCTTCGCAAGAGTGTACAGCAATCTGCTCAATCTATAACAGAAAAGAAATCTCTCCATTTCAGCCCAAATCGAACTCTGGTTGAAAGTAAGTTGCTACACGGCGATAGGAAGATATTGTTGGGCATAGAAAAACGATCGAATGCGCCGACGATGGTTTAACGGCAAAGAATCGTCGATCTGGGAAGTGGAAAATCGCGATTAAATCCCGTTAGCTGAAAATTCTTGCTCACTGCCACTCTATCGATTACACTGAAATTGGAAAAAAAGAAAACAAAAACAGACCTTCCAAATGAGAGGACGTTGGTAGATCTCATGCACCAAACGTGTTTTCAAATGATCTGTCATTCCAAACATGGACATCTTGAGCAGTTAGTCCAATCTGAAAAACGTTATCTGATAGTCCTTCCTGAAGAAGGTACAAGATGGTGGAACGAGAAGGGGGATGGAGAAGAGAGTTAGCAAGGAATTTGCTAATCGCTGTTGATTACTGACATAAAAGTCTCTCTGCGCCAGCTTGACAGCCTTCGACGGTCATAACTAGAATCCGCCCCTCGCTGCCGAAAGCTAACAATTAAAAGAAGGATACATGTATATGATCTAATAAAATTCGCGTCACAAAAGTGCAAAAAGATCAGAACAGTAACGTGAAAACAGCAGGGGTATGAAGCTGGTTCTACCGCTTTCCACCCACAAAGGGTCAAGATAAACTGATGGTAGTGGGTAAGTCAAACTTTGGCGAGCGAAAGTCGCACGAATGGCTAGCTGGGACGGCGGGGTAGCTGATGAGCACGCCTCCGCTGACCCTTAAGGATAGTAACGAACGTGGACAGCGCTTGTAATGTGAACGGCGATGATTACGGCTGCCCTCAAGGCTTACCGGGCACAAGCGCAAATCGGGCGATTGGCACACCCACATGTGACGGCCGATCGCTAGCACACCTCGAGTACTATACGATCTTTGAACCGCTGTAACACATATATCGTCGGCATGAATTAATTTTTGCCCGTGTTATTTAGCTAGGAAATTTTTTCTCCGGCTTCCTTTTCTTTTGGTTTCTTGAAATTTTTTCTCTATTTCTTCGGTTTCCCAAAACTCCATCTTTTCCCGATCAAGATACTACAGTGAACCATTCGGACCAACAGTTTCGTTCCAGTAATCTTACATGTGCTAGTAGATTGGAGGAAAAGGTGGGGAGGAGGGGGCTGGTGGGAGTCGAGGGGAGGGGAGGGGGAAGGAGAGGAAGCGGTCGAGGTGTGAATAGATGTTGAAGAAAAGGTGCTAATTCAGGATGTGCAGAGCAGACTGTCACACTCAAAAAACGCTTTGGGCTGTTTTTCCGGTTGGCCGTTCTGGCCTGCGGCATTGTTGGTTGAGAACTTACTCCGGTCAACATAAACGTGTAAAGCCTGTATAAGGAACCGTTATTTGTCAATCCGAACAAGACTTGCAATTAGCTCCAAATAGTACTTTACGCTATTTTGTCTGCTGCACCTACGGGGGTGAGTGATGATGCGCGTGCTTGGATGAAGTTGTTGAGTGTCTTGTCGTGAAAAACTCTTCGATGTAAAGCACTTCTGGCGTCCAGGTTTTTTTTTTGCTGTTTTAGACAAGTATACTTCAGTTTCGAGAGCAATAGCTGTATTGATTGTGCGAAAAATTACCTAAAGAGTATTTTTATCATTACTAAAGTATTACTAAGTATTACTGAAGACTAAAGAGTATTTCTGAGTTTTTTTACTTACAGTTAGAACTCGCATGAAACGTCTACTGTAAAAGAATCGCAATCAGTTGGTTTCATAAAACAATTCGATAAAATTACTCTAAACGATTTCATTTTAATTGTTAAGTTGGTCTGTTCAGTAAATTTCGTTACCTTTTAGTCAATTATTGTTTTCCTTATCGTTTTTTCTGAGCATTGATAGATCTGGATTTTGCAAAACGCGTTGTTTGTTTGCTTGCACGCCACAGTTTCAATTTTGCAACTAGTGCAGTTGCGATAATTATGATACGTACAATCAACGCGCCGAGTTGGCATCCTTCTAGTATCTTTCGAACCGACCATCGGGTATATACCGTCGGATTTTGCTGGCGGTCGGGTTGCGTTTTTCCACCAGTTGGATCGTAGAAAGGGAATTCTGAGTGGAAGATTATTTGTACGAGGGATCTGATAAGATAAAATATGAATTTTCGTTATCTACTTGCAATTTATGCAAATCATCTGAGTGAATAAGTAGAGTTGGGAAAGCACATATATCGCGCCATCCATATGGCACCTTTGCCAGTTGTTTGACTCTGGTGGATTTCCTTTTTTTTTCGGATGCCACATCGTTATGGATTTATGTTTTGCGTTCCGAAACGGCAATATGATAGTTCGTTTAGATTGGTTATCTTTCAGGCTGATACGATTAATATCACTATCTCCATTGTTTTTGTGATAACGCACTATCTCAGCTTATAGGGCTACATTCACCACTTATATAATGTTGGAAATAATTTGGAAACTTGCTCGATTCAACAGCGTCGAAAACAACAAACCCAATCAAGGTATATTGTTCGTTTTTGAAATATTATTGTTGTTATTGTTATTATTTATTATTATTATTAATTATTATCAGGGTGCTATTTGTGCATATCATAATTCCATCCATTAACCATTGTGAATAGCCGCAACTTTGCGATCCAAATGAAACTAGCATTTGGAGGAGGCACATTTCGATTTTCAGTATCGTTAGCTGAGCAATCAAACGATATTGAAGATGAACTATTCCGTTCATCCAGCTCGTCGATCGAACACGCCGATAGTGAGTATGAATCGATTTGTGAACGATCGCAGATTAGCTCGGAGATGAGTATTGAGCGCGATGATGATCCGTATTCGGAATGGATGAACCTTTTCGAAAGTGACGGATTCAGAAGGGTTGTTCATGAGCAATACCGAGGCAGCGATGTTTTCGGTAAGTCCTGAAGATAGGCTTAGTGTTGTGCGGTACCATAGAATCCAGCACGCGTATGTACAGTTGTGACATTATGCAACTTGTTTCTTATTCGATTGAAACTTTTTTTTGGAGGTGGGGGGGTGGGGGTAGGGGGAGGAAGAATGTGCAAGTTAATAAGTGGCGACCATTGCTGTCTAGTTTTTAAAAAAAACTTGATTTGAAATACGTAAAGAGGAGGGACGACGTGTGTTTATAGGTGTTGGCAGCTATTCTTTTGCGGTCTAAAGCCTTTAATGCAGAAGGCTCTTTTCTGACGCGCACAATTGTAAATAGGCTGATCCATTTTTTGCTTATCTTTTTATCAGTAGCATAATTTGCATAAATTATCTGAGGTTGTCCATAGGTCTGAAATTAAGAAAGCGAAAATAATTTGCAATTTTGTTTGTTCAGTATCCTTCGCGTATGTCAACTTTTGATGCTGAAATTTCATACTGAGCGAATATTCCGTTGTATAAAATTTGAATAGGAACGGATTCGTAATTCGTGGCAATTTTAATGGTCGCTTTCACGAAAGTAGATAATTGAGAAACTGGTCTTATATTACGTTGGGTAGATAATGTGTATGGTGGGGTCGGATTACGCTAAATGAAGTACATTGGACACACTGCACAGGGCACAATTCAAAAGAGTTTCTGAGGAAATAAAAACCGATTTTGGACGCAATTCGAGTATTTGTTACTCCTTTCAATTTAATGCTTTTTTCCCAGCCCTCTTCCGATGCGTTCTAATTGTTTTGGTGACTAATCTAGCGGCCTTTTTTTCATTTCGCATCTTTCTTTTAATATACTGCCGCATATGTATATATGTATATACATAAATATATACATATACGTACACATATATAAATATATATATACATTATATATTTATGTGTACATATATCAGGGCGGTTTCTTTGTTAATTTCGGACTAACAAGAAAAAACACTTAGGTAGCCTGGATTTGTCTTAGTTCATTGTTGTTTTTATTTGAAAGTTTTCATAATTTTTCACGGAGCTCTTGAATAGCTAAGTAGGAAGTGGGTTGGAGACTAAATGAGATGGGGATTATATGAGAGGAGACGCGTTGAAAGCAGACGAGCCTCTTCATTGATTCTCGTCCGTCCCATTGGTATTCTTAATGAGTGTTGCTCATGGTGCCTCTCGCTGCTGAATTCCGTTGCCTTTGTAGTCGTTTTTCGTTGTATGGAGACCATTTAGTTGCATCTGGAGTTGGATACCTGCCTTTTCCTCTCTCCTGCTCATCCCCTTTCCCCCTTTCTCCTTTCCCTGTCTTCCTCTCCTTTCCCTTCCCCCTTCATTTCCTCCTATTCCTTCTCCGCTCCCCTCCCCTGCCACTCCCCAGCGTACTCCTCATCCCTCTCCTCTTTCAATGTCAAGCAAATTTCTGCAGAGATATGAGGGACATTAGTCATTTGTGAGGATGCCCTAATGAAAAACTCACATTCAGCAACAAAATTCAAAGTCACTTTCATTGCGTGCTAAGAGAGAAATTTCATCAGACTTTAAAATTTTTCCTATTACTTACCGCTTTCCCTCTATAATTTGTGGTGTATTGTGTATGTTTATTATTTCAATGGTATATTTTTATGGTATTATGCAAATTTCGACTTGACCGGGAAAGCTTCGTCGTTAAATTTATTTTGCTTCGACTGGTTTCTTCCTCAGTTGTTACTGATATACTAGCTATATTGATGACTGGATGTAATCTCTTCAGGATAACGAAAATCTTAAATAATGTTTGAGCAGCTCAGCAAGGTTCAAGTATGTGGATTCTATAGTGAAATAGTGGAAGAGTTTGTGGGTATTGAAGAAAATGCGTTGTAAAATGCTCTTCATCTAGCAAGTGCGTTGATTTACCGTTTTCATAAGGTATAACGAACGAAAAAGGAATCATCGTAAAAGAAAGCAGGAAGCAGGTCTGTTTCAATGATGGTCCCTTCGAATGGTGGCGATCATCGCGCATAAATTTTAAAATGATTTTTTCATAAAACATTCATATTAAAGACATTTTCATGATTTATTATTGTGGATACATGTTTTAAGGATGTATATATGAACATATCTTACCTTGAACTATGTTCATACTTCAAGGTAAGGTGTGTTCATACCTCAAGGTGTGTTCATACCTCAAGGTATGCTAATACCTCAAGGTAAGGTACGTTCATATATATATATATATATTTACATGTATATATATATATACATGTACACATCCTTTTTCATATTACTGTATATATGAACATATATGCAGTGAAATATGGTAGCTGCTCGAATTATCCTTAGAGCATTACAAGAGGCTTATAGAAATGTCATAAAATAACGCTTGTGTGGTTTTTTTACCGCCGAAGAGAGGATAGTTTCTTGGTTGAAGAGAAACCTTTTGCATACTTGGTTGAAGTCAGCATTTGGGAGTACGACTGCGTTCATATATTTTTTGCGCTCTAATCGAATGAGACAGCCATACTGAGCTGCTGTGATGCTGTTGGAAAAAAAGTCATGTGAGCTGCACGGTTCGATTAATGCCTTGTCCATTGATTGGTCTTTTTGATACTTACCGTGGTCTCCTTGATATCTCATGAGTGATATAGGAGTTACTTAATAAGTCATCGATAAGCGATATAGGAGTTACTTACTAAGTCATCGCTGTTGAAATTTGATTGTTGCTCACCGGAATTGTTCTAATTTTTAGGATGGATTTAGGAAATTCCCATTCTAAGCGATAATTATATATGATCTTATAGTTGACAGTTTTTCTGGCTTGATCTGACTTTTTCTGGTTTTAGCTTCCGGATCGGTCACTATACGATCTCATTTTCCTTTTATTTCCTCT
Source organism: Toxocara canis (assembly GCA_000803305.1). Taxonomy (NCBI): domain Eukaryota; kingdom Metazoa; phylum Nematoda; class Chromadorea; order Rhabditida; family Toxocaridae; genus Toxocara; species Toxocara canis. Next base: position 228,175 of record JPKZ01001194.1, on the reverse strand, counting down.
TCGATTTTTTCCAAATTTTCCCGACTTTTTTTTTGTAAGAACATCTCAATATCGGACCATAATCAGTGCTTCTCGCTAGAAGCAGGTTGATTTAAGCACTAAGCGACAGTATCCCCTAACTGATTCCAAGAGTTACAGTACTGTGCTGTGTTCAATGTGTAGCATTCAAAGTTGAATGCGTTTTTTTTTTGCTTGCGAATAAGGGAGAGGACTAATTGCTTTTTTAAAAGAACATGTCGTAGTTTTATAAACGTTATTTAGAGATGTAAGCACTTGCTTATATTGTTGTCTTTCTTATGCGAAGTGGAACGGTTCGGGGAGAAGAAGCACGAGTGCTGTGCTCTTCACATTTATGAAAGAGTCCACTCATCGGTCTCTCGTTGCTTGAAAAGAGGATGGGACCGTTGAACAATACGAGCCTCAATAGGTAAATTATTCGGTAGCGGTGTGCTGAATGGTTGAAGTGTGCGCTAAGAACGATAGTTTATTTCGCTTAATTCTTCTTTCTTTTCAAGGAATATCCTCGGCAGTCGAAGGATGAATGCTGCAGTTTATGAATTGTTTATTCGGGAAAAAATGCACAGGCTAACACACCCTTTTCCGACTTTCTTCCAGCCTTTCCCTCTCCGGTTTTGTTCCTGCCTTTAGGGGTAGCAAAAACGCTGATAATTGATTTCGACGATCGCAAACACTGGTAGCGATTTTGCTGCAAAAAATGGCTATCAGTGGCAAAACACTGGTTTCCGCAGTAACTGGAGTTGTTAAGAGGAGGAATTATATAGACGTAAACAAAAAATTTGATTTTTCGGGTGATAAGCGGGTGAAATATTTTACGGGTGATAAGCGAAGTGTTGTATTAGGTTCTAGATTTTGTCTTTTTCATGAAGCTTTAGAATTAGGATTTCTCTAACCTATTTGATGCTTACAAGGATTCGCTCCAGTCCGGTCTGTCTCTGATCCAATTTTTGAGGATTATCGGCAATGGCATAAATATTCGTCGTGCACCCCTCTGCTCTCACCAGTCTTCGCTTATCTCTGAGTGTGTTGTCTTGGGTTCTTTCGAGGACTATAATGTTGGCTGCGATCGACTAAGAAATGATCTGTGATCGTGAAAATGAGTGAATAAAGCAACGATCATTTGAATGTGGAATTTTGATTAAATTTTATTTGAAAGACACCGTGTTTTCTTCATTTAAATATAATTTTAAATATCCCATCTTTCAAATATGATTCCGCGTAACAGCTGTTCGGCGGTAATTCAAAAAATTCACGGAAGCGAATCGTTCTTTGCAAGGATAAGAGAGTGAGTAAGAGTGTGAGTGAGAGAGTGTGTGTGTTTGCTGTTTTAGACTACGACTGCTTTGCTTGTTAGCTGAGATTTTCTCTTGCAAATCGCCAATGTTTCTATTCGCTTAGCTTTGTACTGGAAATGATTTACTTTTTTCTTTTCGTATTTCTGTTTCTGTTATAGAAAGCGATTGTTGCACTCTTTCTCATAATCCATCCAAAATATGGGAAAGATTTGGAAAGAGGAAGAGAAGGGAGGGGGAGGGGGAGAAAAAGACAAAATGTTAAAGAACTAGACAAGTTGAAAATTCAACAATTTTACGTTTTCATATGCGATGTTATTATTCAACGATGGTTCATATTGAAAGGCTTACTTATGCTTATTTGTGCGTTAGTCTAATGAGACTGAAATGTGAGAAACGTTGGAAAAAAAGCATAGGAAAATACTTCTTTTTTTTCGTCATACCAATAATTATAATGAATACATTTGCTAAAGAATTATTGCAATGTCTATTTATGTCATCATTTATGTCATTATGTCATTTATGTCATTATGTCACGATAACTGTATAGTCATCATCTAATTATG
>JPKZ01001194.1:214293-225940 GCA_000803305.1 Toxocara canis | reverse complement strand
AGTCGTATAACTGGAGGAATAGAACACATAATAGTTGTCAAAGTTTCAATGGAGATTCTTCATTGAAGAATGATTTATACTGGAAGTGATTTACAATAAGTGTATTGTTTTACGCTGATTGCCAATTTATCGATCGTTTTGATCCGATTTTATTTCCTCTATTAAGTTACTTATCGTTTGGGATTTTCAAATGGTGCATAATAAATTTCCGACAATAAAATCGCTCTTCTATTTAAGTATTTGATGGCGGTCGACTATAATTGTTTAATATTAAGCTACTTTTCGGTATATATATACAAGCACAGCGCATGCCATATATAAACTATAGTGTAGGTGGAGAGAGGGGGGAGGGGAGGGTGAAGGGGGAGGGAGAGAGAATGAGAGAATGGAGGGTAGTTGCTTGACTATGCTTGCTTCGAGCGCTTACATAAACCGCATAACGTTTTGTATTTTCATGAGGGTTTACTTCATGAGAAATGGGTTGATTAAAGGGGAATAGAGTTGAAGGGAAGGCTTAACTGGGTGACGTGAAGGTTATCTTAGAAAATTGGCGCCCCAAAGTTGTTTACGTTATAGGGCTTAGTGTTATTGAATAACAGTGCAACGGATAGGAAATGAGAAACGTATTGGCGAAACTTATTTGCTTTTTATCCGCTTATAAAAACCACTCATTCATAACTGTTAAAAAGTTTTTTGGCATTGACCTAAAATACCTTTTCTCAGATGAATTACTTTCATTTGAGAAAAATGTAAAAAAGTGTTGTAATATACGGCGGATTTAATTTAGATACGAGCAGTCGGCTGGTAGAAATTATTAATTTTTAGTACTGAAATCAAAAAAAATACAAGTAAGCGAAGGGTTCTATTTTTTTTATTTACATTTTCTCCATTTGGTCCAAATGGCTAGCTGTACAATTCATCTTCGAAATGTACGACTGGCAAGAAATAGGTAATAAAGGTGTGGCTTCGAACTGTGGTGAGAAGCGAAGAGTAGTTGCTGTTCTTTTTCTCAGGTTTTATGTTTAAACAACGTATTTCATAAATTGCAAGAAAGTAGGAGGTACGTGCAGGAATTTAACAACGCAGTAAGCTTTTTGATGTAAGCGAGTGTAGCATTCAGTGAATCGATGATCGTTGAAAACGTGTATCTAAGAGCAATAAGTCATTGCATTCATTTAGTTCGAAGTGATCACTCGTTCTTAAACGTTTAATTTGTCGTTTCGTTTTCCTCTTCCTTCTTATCCGAATATCACCAATTTTGCTTGGAGTCGTTCTTTTCTTCTTTTTTTTCACACTTTTCTTAAAATAAACATACAAAGATTACGAATAAATGCTCATCGACTTATGATTAGATTAGATAGGAGTTCCTCTTTTTGTGAAGAGCAGTTTCGATTTAGATAATATTTAACAACAATATAGGTAGTCCTTGCCTATCGACTATATAAAAGATTCCATTCGATTCAATTTAATTCGATTTAATTCAGTTCAATTCGATTCGGTTCAATTCGATTCGATTCAATTCAATTCGATTCAATTAAGAACAATACACATATTTACGCAAATGGGTAGAAGTGCGATATATAATATTATCTACTTGGTCGTTACGTTAAAGAGTAAATGCGAAATTTTTCTTACGACAAATTAGGAAACATTCTATATTCTTAACGCATGCACATATCAATAAATGTCAACGTTAGTTGAATCTCAAATTTCAACTTAAAATTCAACGAGATATTTTTCTAATTGTTTCGTTAATTTTATAACCGTATTTTTATGTGGTTATAAAATTTTTAAAACCCGATTAGGATATATCTTTGGTCGATTGTCTTCCTCATCCCCTTTCCATTCCATTTCTCTATCTCCTTATTCTTGCAATCATAGCGCATTGCTATGAAGTTCGAAAAGGGATCACTGAGCACTGATAATATCATTTTTAGCTATTCGATGAGATGTTCTAGGAAAATCGATAGGTGGATATATATCGCATAAATTTGTTATCGTACAAAAACGTTAATCATATATAATAAATGTCATAATTTCATTGCCGATGCTCACATTTGTTAATGTGCGAAAGTTTATTCGATTTGTCAAATATTCTAATGGTATATCTGGAAGGGTGGGAGAAAGGGGAGGGGGCATATACTGCATAGGTTATGAGTAAGTTAGTACAATTTTCGATAAGCGTTGAGAGGTGAAATTTCTAGAAAAATAGATTCGAAATATGATGCCGAAGAGTATTATAGTGGATTAATGAACAGTTGAGAGTAGTTTGCGTTCCGTTACTACGAAATGCCATCAATTGATTGATGTTTCATGGGAGTTTTTTAATTTTCATGAACGTCGAATAGAACGAATGCACTTAATTTTCACTGGATTGGTTCATTATTTGGAAGAAATTAGAATTAATGAAAAAATGAAATAATATTGGCGAAAGAGGTCAAATTTCAGTATTAATTAATTATCGATCGAGTCAATTTAAAAGTAATGATTTTTTCCTAATGTTTCATGGAATTAAATTTGATTACTAGCCCGATTTTGACCATTTTGTGATTCTAGAAAATTACTCAACTTTTCTTTTTTTTTTAAAAATTACTGACAAGGTTTTTCAGGCAGATTTTACTTTTCAGATTGTCATTTTGGGTATACTTCTTATGCATATATCATCTTTAACCGGTTTTCTTGTAAGGTTTTTTTTTAAAACCATATGCCATGCACTTCTGTTACACCTCTTTTACCTACAAATTTGCAAAAAATTCAAAATTCTTCTCACGTTTCGTTTATCTTACTTTATTTTTAAAAAAAAATACCCAGTTAGCTTTCGACCTGTTGAAAATAAACGGTTTTTTTACTTGCTTGGTCTCTCTTCCCCCTTCTCTCACCCTTGCCACCATATAAAAGCGAATAATGATACTATTAGAATTGAAAGGATAAGCTGTGTGGCGTTTAGTAAGAAGTTTTTTTTTTTCGTTAAAGCTGCACTGATCGATGGGTATTGTGTTGCGTTTTGAATCTTGTGTAGCGAATGCTTGCACGCTATCGTTTTTATATCATTCAGTTCAGTGCGTTAATTTCATTTCATTTGGCTTATATGCAGCCGCATCAATAGCACCGATGTGCAAGTTGACTATTGTGAGAAACTCGTGATATGACTCGAGGCAGTTTTATGTTCGTTTTAAAAACGATTTATCAAGAATATTACTCGATACTCGATAGTACTTAACATTACTTTATGTAAAGGTAGAACAGTAAATTTATAAAGCGGTGCTTTGTCGCATTGTGTATGATTGCGTGCATTAAGAATGGTGTAAATTTACTTAACAACTTTTTCGTTTAAGGACCATTTTTGTTTAGCTGTAAACAATTTATAATGTTTCAGAAAGGAGGCGAGCGTTCTTGCGTTCTTTGTTCGACAATATTTATTATATTTTCGGTAGTTCGGGGAATGGGTGGTTGCATAACGTTTTCTCGTTCCTATTATTAGCTACGTTCAGCACTAATTTTCAGAGACTGTCGTTCATAAATGCTCAAACGCATGCTTCTGTTCATCTTTGGTTGACGACTGTGGTTGCATATTGTTGCAGCCCTTGAATCAGGCGATATTACTGTCCGTTCACTCTGCCTTTGCCCACAATCAGCATTGATTGTGAAGACCGATCGTTGCTATTATTGGTCTGATTATGGATCTGCTGTTTTGAAGGTTGATCGATATTTATGCCATAATCGACTGATCGACGGGGATCTGTGATGAACACTGGAATGCGGGAAGATGGTGCAAACTAGTTTAAGTATTTCTTCATGAGTACGGATAGTGATTTTCGAAGTGCTGTTTTCCTATACGCTTCTAACGTTCGATTTCTGCGCTGATTATTAAATTTATCGGTAGTCATGAAGTGATGTATGCATCAAGACAGCGAAACAATGTGAGTCGTGGGCGAGTCGGCGAACGTGTTATTATCAAAACGACTACTTCTTCTGGTGAAGGGTTGCGATATACCCTGACGAGACCGTTACGTGCAACCACTCCAGAACCCCCAGGCAATGCGAGTGGAACGAACGGAACAACCGCGAAATGTATAGACTGTTCCGAACAGCCGAATAGAATATTCATCACGGCTAAGCCACCAGCGCAACCATTATCTAGTGCTTCTACGGTGCTTGTGCGATCATCATCGACTGGTTGTTATGCACATATGCTAGGTGATCATACAGGTGTTGGAAAATTCAGTATTAAGAGTAAGAATACCGCGGAACGAAGCAATAGTAACTGCGAAATATCTACACGTCATGCTGCTAGTGTTCTAACTTGTGCCGCAGATGTTCCAAGCAGTAATCAAAGCGATCAGGCTAAAAAGTTTCGGCAGCGAAAATTATCGGAACTCTCATTGAAAAGCTTACAGGAACAGTCAGCAAAATATCCAGTGCGATCACCTCCTCTCTCGGCCACTCCGCTATGCAGTGAAGTTGCTGCGTTTTTTGCCTCCGATAGTATTCACTGTAGCTCGAACGATGCAGTCAAGAGATGTGTTCACGTAACGGCCGATGAGAAAAATCCATGTGTTGTAACATCGAGTGCGGTAGCTTGCACAGATGCGACCGTTGCACCTCATGCAAATGCTCGACTTGAACTTGAGTTTGAGCTCGAACCTCAATCTCCGGCGATACTTCGCAGCAGCCCTAACGATCGTACGTTTTTTTTTTGTGTGTGTGTGTGTTTATAAGTGACGTTTTTCTAAGGTAGCACATTTTGAGGCGATTGTTCGCTTTCCTATCTTGACAGCAATTAATTGGCGTGTATGTTATAGTGCATTTTCTTGTCTCAAATTACTGCTAGGAATAGTTTGGAATGGAATTTTTTTCCGTGATGACCACATAAGGCGATATGATATTGCTTTGATTGGCATATACCCGGGATACAATTTTTTTTCCGCATCGAATCTACCACACAATCAGAATGGCTGGCTGCTAACAGTAGTCGATGATCATGAGTATTGATGAGGAGGGAATGCAAATGAGCAAATTTTTTATAAGATACAATGGCAAACAATGCTTTTAACTAGACAAGCGGCATCTAGGTTGGCAAGTAGTGGGATCATTTTTGAGGCTATAATCGCTAGAGGCTATTCGGTGTTGGGTTTTCAAGGTTAGGTGAAAAGAAAAGGAACGTATTAGTTAATAGTGAGAAGATCGTAGAAATATTTTTTCTTTGAAGTGAAGGAATTCGGTTTAAAGATCTCTCAGTGAGAGTGGATGTTTCCCGAATTTGTTCTCGACTTTTATGGATTTGGATAAAACTATGTGAAAATGAGAATTTTTTTCCCCTCTTAATTGAGGACTTTTACTTTTTTTTTGGTTGAGGGGATTTTTTTCTGCGTCTTTTTTTTTTGTAAATTCTCGACTTTTATGGATTTGGATAAAACTATGTGAAAATGAGAATTTTTTTCCCCTCTTAATTGAGGACTTTTACTTTTTTTTTGGTTGAGGGGATTTTTTTCTGCGTCCTTTTTTTTGTAAAACGTCTGCATTCAATGTCTGTTGAAATTTTTAAACAAACTGTGATTGGTCTCTGCATCGAAATTTTGCACTAACGTGAACGCTATCAAATTCATGCTTATTCATCATTTAAACGATCGTGTTATTAATGATGAGCATTTAACTTCTATTTTCGTTTTTTTTTTTAAAAAAAGTTTTTTAAATTTTTTAATTAATTGATTGAAATATTTTCATTCATTCATTGTGTATGGATGTGTTGCGAACTAACATCGTATTATGAGCAGATTTTTGGAGTTTTTTTTTTTCGGGATGAGAATAAGGTCGGAGATAATTGAATATGATTGTTTCAGGGAAAACCATATTTCTTAGCCAATAGTCGACAAATTTCATCAACTGTTTCGATTTAGTATGGTAGGGATCGATATTTCAAAGGAATTCCAGTTTCAAGTTTCCCCATTTCTTTTTCTCTTCTTCCAATCCCTCTCTTATCTCTCATTGTTTACTTCCAAGGAAACTACTTATATTGGGTTGCAATATTGCACTGCAACATCAATATATGTATTGCAAAATTTTGAGAGCGATTGACGCATGCTGGGCATTATTAAGGCAGTGGTGATTCACACCTTATATACTTCATATGCGTAAAGAAATTGTTGCAAAATTGATGAAATAAAATCTATCGAGCTTTTATTGCAATATGCGTTTTGCAATTGCAATATTGCAATACAATTGCAGTATACAGTATTGCAATGCAGTATACAGTATTGCAATGCAATACAATTGCAGTATACAGTATTGCAATGCAATATTGTATTGCAATACAGCTATTGTAGTATGTACTGCAGTATTGCAATACAGCTCTTGCAATACTAATAAAAAATGCAATTATCGATCGAAAAAAAAATGATAGAAGTCGCTATATAGGCAAAGAAATTTCGACAAACTTTGATTGTTTGGAGGAACAAATATGGGAGATGTTGCATCTTTTATGTTAGTCGAAGTAAAAAAAAAGAGGTAATTAACATAAAAATTAGTGTGTTTGCGAGTGCTTATTGAGGAGAAGTTGAAAATTCAATAAAACGATTCGCTCACTATTTGAAAGCATTTCATTTTATCTTTCATTTATAAATTTTCCTAATCGTTGATCATGTTTCATTAGAATGTTAAGTTTACATTCCTCCTTTTTCTGCTAAATGTTCATTATTTTTGAATATGTATATATATCTATTTCTGTATGTTCTTATTTAGTACATATATTTTTGCATATATACAATTGCGTTACTTTATATATATATGTATATATATAAAGTAATATATGTATATATATGTATATATGTTTGGTTCTCGATATGCGTTGAGGACGTTTTTGAATAGCTTTAACAATTACTTAAAATAATTGATTTTTCAAAAGTTGAATTTGCCGACTCGGTGGTCTTTTTTGGAGGCAAATAATTTTTTAATGTGGATGACGTATACAACTTTATGGGCAGAAACGTTTTTTTAAATGGGTATTACTGGTGATCCATGAAAAGAAACATGACAATTTTAGTAAAAATGAGCGTTCTGAAAAAGAAAGGTGAGTTGGTCATTTTCGTGATATTTTAGGCGCGCGTTATGATTTTGCTGATTGCCGCTCATTGCTTTATTGTGACACAATGGACCCTCTACGTCGATAGTGTCGTTTGAAGGAGACGAGCACTGTTAGTTCTGTTGGGTTTCGCGGTCTTAGCTTTGCTTTCTCGGCTTTTTGCCGCCAACGAGGAACGTAACACAATTTGATGACGCCCTCCTTGAGAGACTTCTCTCTGTCCCTCTCTCTAGTCGTCTAATTCTCTTTGTGAGTGTTTTATGCATTGGAAGGCTTACAGCGGTTTATTGCGCACCTCTGCAACGACCTTTCCTAGCGAATTGGTGTGCGTCTGTTATGCGTTGTGTACAACATCTACCCTCTCATCTGTGATCACCATACGTCCTTATCTGCCTCTCGTTCGATCTGTTTGAATTGTTTTGAAAGTTCCGAAACGGAAGACAGAACATCGGATACGGGCGATGTTTTTGGTCATTCTTTCTACGGGCATTGTTGAAGTCGGACTTCAACTATGATTATGGTGAGATTTCTGGATCGTTCGGAGCTGAGACTGTTGAAGTGAGAATAATCGCAGTGCGTCGATGTTGTGCGGATCGTGGCTTGGCGTAGCACTTGGCAATGGTAATGTCGATTTTTGTTCGTTTTTTGCACAATATCTGTACGATAGTCTTTTCATTTCTGTACCATAGACTCAATTCTAGTTATTCTGATATTGTAATCGCATCGATACTTATACCATATAGATACTGTATTAGGTACTGTAATGCGCTGTAATACTGTATAGTACTGTAACTATATAGATACTGTACCATATACATACTGTAGTCATATCGATACTTGTGCCGTAGATTCGATTCTAGTTGTTCTGATATTGTAATCGTATAGATACTTCACTTATCACTTTAAAGTAACAAAATGTTCTCAAGCATTGCTCGAGGAGGCGACAAATATGTAATATTTTTGCGCTTTTGTTCTCAATATTCTCTCATAAGAACCCTATGAGGGTTTTATAAACGCGACAACTACATAATGAGGATGTCGTTGGGTTATCGTTGGTCTGTTTATAGTGTCATTACTTATAATGTACTTTTTATCAAGTTCATTCTGTACTTATTGTGCTCACTTTTCTTCTTGTTGTTTTTTTTCTAAAAAAAAAATTACAACTTCAATGATGACTTATGCTCAAGTAGAAGCGTTGCTAGCAGAATTTTGTTTCGTTTTTCATTTTAGTTTTTGCTTAAAATTCGATCATTTTTAAAGCTTACTGACGTGTGCATTTCATCTCAATTATTCGGGCCACTTTGAATATGAAACGTGAAAAACGTATGCAAGTGATCACTTTTTTTGTTGCGCTAATCTTTTTCATCGTTGAATTTCAAGGGAAATATCTCTAAATGAAAATAAATAAACAATTAATGAAGGGGGAACGCCTTATGAAATTGCAGTCGACCAGTAAAGTAGTTGTCAGATTATCGATAATTTTAGAATTTTTGACATTTTGGTAGAAATTGATGCGTAACAGTGATATGCTGAAATTAGCTTTTTTTTTTTAATTGCCGAAGAAGCTTGCTTTGAAAAATGCACGTATTGGTGGCACTCTAGCTTTGATACTGTTTAATTTTATGCTGAAGTTTAGAGGGGGAGGGGGCTTATTGACTGGATATAAGCAAAATAACTAATAATTATAAACGAGATTATTTGACGAACTAGTAATTCGGAGCGTCAGTGTATTCGTTACTGGATCCATAACCTTTTCATTGTCGAGTATAACCTTGCCAAGTCTTAGTGTTGGTTCTGATCCGCTTCCTTATCATCTTTGTTCATTCGCTATCATTGATGATATGACATCCTGACTCTTTTTGGTATTATCGTTCTTCTTTCTCGTCTCATCCTTAACGGCGACGGGAAAGAATTAGTAGTTGATACGGTACAAGGGCTTACAAAAATATGGCGCCGCGTTGAGAAGTAGAAATATTTGAAACTAGAAGTGCTCGCGCAAGAATTCGACTGACTATTCTAAACAGAAAAGCGAATATTTATTGTCAGGACAAATTTTCTGCTCTAATAATCTTTTGTAGTTGCGTAATCCCATTTTAGAAGAAAAATATCAATGTCTTGCATCGTTTAGAAACGACAGTTTGAGCGATGAGCAGGTGTGGAGCTTTAGCGGGGAGCATAATGTGAGGGTATTATCGGAAATGGTAGTGGCACTAAAGCAAGTAGAATTGATGGCTATGCCAGCTGTCACTAATTTGCTACTATTAACTTTGCGCACCAGAGCTATTAAGTGATCGCAAAAGCAGCTAGCTAGCTAGCTGACCAAAGTTTGGCAATTTTGACGACAAAGTGACTGCGTTATAAAAGTAAGAAGTTTGAAGTGTTTGTTGGGACGAAATTTTACCTCATGATCTTTCTGATCATTCTGCGCAAATTATGATCTTTAGTCCAGATGCTCTACTGATTGCGCAGAATGCTCTACATTCTGCGCAATCCAGCCTATAAATTGTGCTGCTGAGGCTTGATTAAGCAGAAGATTTTTCGAGACGTTTGTGAGAGGTTTATGTTTGTTGGTGGTAGGAATGTAGAACAATTAATTTAATGTAGTTTTCTATTGTGTCCTCAAAGTTTCGAACTTTTCACTCAGGCTTACCCATCGGGCAAACAATTAATGAAGGGGGAACGCCTTATGAAATTGCAGTCGACCAGTAAAGTAGTTGTCAGATTATCGATAATTTTAGAATTTTTGACATTTTGGTAGAAATTGATGCGTAACAGTGATATGCTGAAATTAGCTTTTTTTTTTTAATTGCCGAAGAAGCTTGCTTTGAAAAATGCACGTATTGGTGGCACTCTAGCTTTGATACTGTTTAATTTTATGCTGAAGTTTAGAGGGGGAGGGGGCTTATTGACTGGATATAAGCAAAATAACTAATAATTATAAACGAGATTATTTGACGAACTAGTAATTCGGAGCGTCAGTGTATTCGTTACTGGATCCATAACCTTTTCATTGTCGAGTATAACCTTGCCAAGTCTTAGTGTTGGTTCTGATCCGCTTCCTTATCATCTTTGTTCATTCGCTATCATTGATGATATGACATCCTGACTCTTTTTGGTATTATCGTTCTTCTTTCTCGTCTCATCCTTAACGGCGACGGGAAAGAATTAGTAGTTGATACGGTACAAGGGCTTACAAAAATATGGCGCCGCGTTGAGAAGTAGAAATATTTGAAACTAGAAGTGCTCGCGCAAGAATTCGACTGACTATTCTAAACAGAAAAGCGAATATTTATTGTCAGGACAAATTTTCTGCTCTAATAATCTTTTGTAGTTGCGTAATCCCATTTTAGAAGAAAAATATCAATGTCTTGCATCGTTTAGAAACGACAGTTTGAGCGATGAGCAGGTGTGGAGCTTTAGCGGAGAGCATAATGTGAGGGTATTATCGGAAATGGTAGTGGCACTAAAGCAAGTAGAATTGATGGCTATGCCAGCTGTCACTAATTTGCTACTATTAACTTTGCGCACCAGAGCTATTAAGTGATCGCAAAAGCAGCTAGCTAGCTAGCTGACCAAAGTTTGGCAATTTTGACGACAAAGTGACTGCGTTATAAAAGTAAGAAGTTTGAAGTGTTTGTTGGGACGAAATTTTACCTCATGATCTTTCTGATCATTCTGCGCAAATTATGATCTTTAGTCCAGATGCTCTACTGATTGCGCAGAATGCTCTACATTCTGCGCAATCCAGCCTATAAATTGTGCTGCTGAGGCTTGATTAAGCAGAAGATTTTTCGAGACGTTTGTGAGAGGTTTATGTTTGTTGGTGGTAGGAATGTAGAACAATTAATTTAATGTAGTTTTCTATTGTGTCCTCAAAGTTTCGAACTTTTCACTCAGGCTTACCCATCGGGCCATCGCAACTTATCCAATGGGTAAGCCTGAACGATCGGAACTTATGGGTAATAAATCTCCGACATTCGACGATACTTAGTGATCCAGGAAAATTTATATAATAAATTAATAAATAAACTAATGAACGCTTAGAGGACTCATTAATTTTGAAAATTTCCACAAGGACCGATTTCTTATCGAATTTCTCAAATAGTTTTGATTAGTTCATTTTAGAAACGAAAATGATAATTAGGCGGCAGCTTTCGAGCGATCTTTTTATTATGCAATATTAATCTTATGTTTCATCAACACGTAGGCAGTAAGCAAGGTTTGTATTACAGTCAAAAAAAAAAACAGTAATCATTCTCGCCATAGTATGATGTTTTGTTCAGCTCGCTAGGGTGATATGTAGTAGGATGCGAATTTGGGTATTCATGCACTCGCTAATCGACATACGGGACTTGCCCGCAGCATAGCTTTTCACTGCGATACCAAAGCGCAATTTGTCATGGAAGTGCGGAATAGAATTTGGGAATTGAGAACGACCCGTTGGCTGTCACTAATAACTAACTGTTTGGGAACGATGCAACCTATGATATTGGACGTACTCGTTGTCGTATTTATTTGTTGTCTCGTTTTGTCATTAAACACTAGCATTCATTGCAGTTGTTTATCCTC
>JPKZ01001194.1:198418-213471 GCA_000803305.1 Toxocara canis | reverse complement strand
TAATTAGTGGCACTAAAAAGAGCAGAAATTTGAGATCGACGAAGAAATAGTGATAACGAAAGCTTTATGCGTCAAACAGAAGTTCAATCGAGTTTCAAAGTGGGATACGTATCTGTGTAAATTTTGCACAAGGGGAGGGGGGAAGAGCAATCGGCTATCTATTATTGTTTAACAGCCGGAACAATGAAAGCAAAATTATTGGGTTTCGTTGACGGATCTGTCGGAAGTGTTTTATTGTTGAATGAGAAAGTCAAGGACTTAGCAAAGTGTTACTCTTGTCCTTGATGGTTGCTCATTGAAAGGCATCAATGCAAAAGAACGACGTTCGCCGTTTGCCTCTTATGCGATCTCTTCGGTTTTTATGGAGTTCTGAAGTGTGAAGATACGTTCGGGTTTCGAACCCTTTGTTTTTTTTTTTTGATATCGCATGATATTCCTTAGAATCTTTTTTCCTCCATTGTTTGAGTTTAATCTTTAAAGTTCTCTTTCGAGCCGAATTTTTATGCTTATACTGATACATTCTGTCACACAAGAGCGTACAGGACGAGGAGGGCATGCGGTTGTATTGCACACGTTTCTTATTGTTTTTTTTTTAAAGATTTTTACGCTGAGATGTTGATGAGTAGGAAAAAAGAGCAGAGGGCAAAAGTGTGGAGGCAGGTCTTTCTAGTTTTGGTGCACTTATGCGCCTTCCTCTTATGAACTCCAAGAAGATATCTCATAAATGAGGGAACGTTTGTTGCAAGTGAAATTCAATTAGGGATTCCTTGTGGCGCTGTTAAAGATATAAAAATTAGAAATTTATTAGATGCCCTTATGAAAGACTGTTGGGCGCTGTAGACGTAAACCGCTGGTGAAATGTCTGTGAGCGATGCATATTGGCACTTCTATGTGTGTTTTGTTCGATAAGGGGAAGGAATAGTATGTTTGAAATTTTTTTGAAACGCAGTTTCATGTTTTCTGAATGAAATTTTTTTTTTGAGAGAGTAAGATGAATTTTCCGCTCACACTAAGATTCAGGAGTTTCTGAGATTGGAACGTTTGGAATTACTGAAACATTAGTTTCAGCACCACTGGATTCTGTTTCTGTTCCGTTTTACTTGTACGAAGAGTTTGTAAAATGCGCCAGAAAGCCACATATTGCGCATAAGCATCTTCTGCCTTTTGCGCAGAGAATGGGGATGGTCAAGTAGCTGTAATTTTGTAGTGATTTTCTTCGCAGTATTTTTTACCTCATCCGAAATTTTCACGTACCATCATTTTTTTCTAATTTTTCTATGCATGGAATATACTCTCTTCTTTTTTTGATAAAGTAAAGAGGAAGGGGAGGGAGGGAGGGGGCAGGAGGAGAAATTAGTATATACTCGACGCTATCATTTAGTAACTTCATGGGCATCATTGGATTATTCAGCATACGAATGTCGTTGTTCGCTGAAATCTATTGTAAGTGAGCTCACAGCTGTAAACGTTTTTCTCGATTGATTGCTCAACCATCTGGTCGATAGAGTCGTTTTTATTCGTTAATGTGATCGTTCAATTGCTGTATTTAGTCAGTCCACCGGACATAGCGAAATGATGTTTTCTATGAAAGGGGAATGGAGCTGAACTACATGGTTAAAAGGGGAATAGAAAAGTGTGTTTTTTTTTTGCGCGCATTATTGTTCATTTGGCAATTCAGCGATAGATTTTGTTTTTTTTTTTTGATTTTTACTAGGGATAGGGCCTATCATATAGCCAGATTTTTGCATATCATTGAATACTTAATATTATTATGATACTTAATATGGTACTTAATGGTACTTAATAATAATTATTACTAGAATACTTAATATTATTATGATGATTCCGATTTAAAAAATACATTAGCTTCATTCGATATTCGTATCGTCTGTTCAATGGGTCATCTCTCATCGAAGAGGAACTGCCTTATGAAATCTGGTAAATGTAGCGTGTGGTCTAGGATACTTAGATCATTTTTTTTAAGGCTTCAGGCTTATTCACAGCACAATTGCACTTTTAAATCATTTTTTTCACCGCAATAGGTGCAGTTTTTTTTTCAAAATTCAATTGTTTTTTTTTCGCGCAGTGAATCTATTCACTATTTTGGGTGATTTTTCATATGTGGAAATTTGCCAACAGAATACGCGTTATGTGATTGTTGACATACGTCGGCTTTTCTTTAAAAAATTTCTCTTCGTCTATTTTTTTTCCTTTCGTTAAGATTCGTAATTTTATTTGTATAGCCAACGATGCATACAAGAATATAAGGTCAAATCATCGATTGTTCTCAAAAGAGATTTTGAATGCATCGTTTGTTGTGATTCACGTGGGCGATCAAAGTCAAAAGAGAACGAACGAGGGGCGTTTAAAGCGAAGCGAACAACTTGTTTTAACTAGTTTGCTTGACCATCATGGTTAACCTTCTTGTAAACGTTCATTAAGGTTGTTGCATGGATATGGAAACATATTGTACAGTTAGATATATACTGTACAATTAAACATACTGTACAGTTAGTACGGTTAGATATGTCCTCCTTTCTTTGTCTCCCTCTCCTATCTCTCCCTTTGCTCCTTCGCCTTTCACCCTCCTATCCCTCGCTTTTAAGATACAGATCCCAGTGCGACTGAAAACTCGATTGCTTTCAGAAGCAAAATTCCATTTTCCTTCATTACGACCAATGAGTTCTTGAGAACTTAGCAGCCTTAATTAAATTGATAAAATAATTGCTGCTCGACATAAATTAATTAAATAAGGCTCTTCGATCTCGAATTTTGTAGCATCTGCTCCAATTTATTGATTACTTGTTATGATTTCAAAGATTTGTAAAATTAAACTCTGGTCTATTTGCTGTTTTATTTATTTTATTTTTTTTTTTTGCTTGGGGGACCTGGGTTTGTTTCCCGGCTGCTTCCCACCATACCACTGACAGCCCAGCTAGCGAGTGGTACTTAACAACAAGCTAAAACAGCCAAAGGAATGGCTGTGCTCGGCGTGCGTTGGCATTTCAGTAACGTCGAGACATCGCACTGAAGGCTCGAGCGATCTTTGAATCTTTGAATTTTTTTTTTTTGATAAATATTACACATTAAATGCTTTCGACAGTAAGAGGTGATTGTTTAGTGCGCTTACGACGTCGTGAACAGAATCGAGAGCCGAATGTTGGAGGTCAGGGGGCAGCGACATCACGAGGTGTGCCTCTTCCACAACCACCACTCAACCGCAGTTATCCATGCGTCTATGAGGGAAGCCAGTTCACTGCCCTTCGCTCATCATCTTTTGTCGACGCTTTCAACGATTCAGGTATACCAGTTGATTGCTTGTGTGATAATCGGAAATATTGTTAAGCTTGCAATGTCATCCATATCACTTCAGCCGTTCTTTTTCGCGGGCGATCTGAGAGGAATGGACTGAGCTTGTTGAATTTCCCATCAGGCCATAAATAAATATCACCGGATCGTAAATAGACCCTTCCTCGCTGTCCTTCTCTCCCCCAACCTTCCCCCTCCTCTTCCTTTACTCCCATCCTGTTCAATGCAAAGAAATGATTATCGTTCATCTTTGTACTGTCCACTAGAGAGAATCTCACAAACATTTGACAGCGCAGAGAGCGCAAATTTTCTAGAAAATTATGGGTGTATATAGTTGTTCGTGCATTTCAAATTGCGCAGAGTGAGAGAAGCTAGAAAGAATTTATAAATCGTTTACGCGATGCGATAATAATTTGGCAGAAGGTTTACTCGATCAGCTGAGATTTTCTGAATCTTGAGGCTAAGGCAAAATATGGTCATCATTTTAATGAATAATAACGAATATCAAGTTCGGATGGTGCAATAAAAGAAGAGTTATAAAGTTATCCCACAAAGTTTAGGGGTCTTTTACAATTCATGAATAACGTAACTTAAAACTGCATTAGTTCACGCCAGAAATTACGGCTTTTTTGAATGTAATCGAGAGAAGAGAGAAAGCGATTCGTGGTTGAAAGGTAGTTTAAAAGCCTCAGAAAATTTTTTTTGGAAAGCTCGCATTCGGAAGCAAAAAATTTTGCCTATATGATACAAGCTGAGACCTGTAGAAATATCATGCAGATGGTAGGTGACACATAGAAGTCAAAAGGGTTTGCATCTGCTACCGTGAAGCTCGTTGTCTCGGTCGAAGGAGGTTGGATGCGGGTAGGGACGTATAATGATGGATGGGCTTGCAATCGACGGGGAGGGGAGTTCCTGACTTTGTCGAGAGAGGAGGGTGTAGGCCGGGGTGGGGGGGAGGGGTGGGAGAGGGGGGAGAAGTTCATAATCAGTGTTATGAGTTGGATATGCGTGGATATATCTCGCAGTTTAGGTAGGTTCTTTTTTATCTCACAGGCTTTGTTCCCTTATTGGGAATAAGGAATTTCTTTTCAGGCAGCAAAAGAGGTTTTTTAAATGTCTTTACTTTGAGTAATAATGAGAGGTAATAGATAAATACCTCAAATATAGGTGGCTTGTCGTCGTCAGGGCATTCACGTAGCACAGCAGTGGTTGGTCCTCATACTGTACTCGATAAGCGCAATCGTGATTCAGCACTTGCCAATGGCGAGGTCGTTTTTCGAGGTTTGTTGCTTAACCTTTTCTCTCATCTTTACGAAAAAAATTCACAAATTTTTAATTCGAACCTGTGTATATCAGTTAATGGTCCCCACATATATAGTACTGCATATTCTCTTTTTTATTAAAGGTCCACATGCCCGATCTTTTTATTCAGCGGCTGATAAAGTCTTTGAGGAAGAAACTTAGGAGAATATAAATCTTTTACTAAGGTCCATTTTTCCCCTTTTTTATACTTTCGTTGAACTGTGCATTTTTATTTTTATTTTTTTGAATTGCAATATTTGGCGATCGGGGAATCATTTATAGGTGATAGAAGCTCGAAATATGATCTAGTCGATAGGAGCCGGTTTCAATCACATATGAGCTTCCTCTGCCTGAAGTTTGTAGGGATTTTTCGCAATTCGTTTTTTAATTAATGTTTGCAGGGATTGCATCCTTTTCTTCCGTTTGCACTTTCTAAGAGCAAAATAGCTTTTTCATCAAAAGTGATACAAACCTTGTTTTTAATACTGACTTTTCCTCCAAAATTTCCGCTTTTTATATGCCACACCGTTCCTGGGTTATCCGTTTAAAATCCTGAATTTAGGGGTTGTTTCCCGTCACTGCTGCCTAACTGGGGGAATTAGAATGGTGGTTGCCTGCCTTGCTGTTTGCTGTGAATATTGCCGGCTGTTGACCACTGAATAAGCATGTTTTTGAAAAACGATACTAATGAAGATGTATCAGCGAGAGAATGTAAGGCAGCTGTTATGCTGGCGCATTTGAAGATGGCTATATCAGAGACTCACAAAAACACCTATATATTTCAAAAAAAAAAAAACTTAGGGCGAGGAGTTTTATCTTTTCTTATAATATCTCACAAATTTTCTTCAAGATTTCCACCTACCTTTATATTAGCAAATTGGCCAATCTTGTCAACGCTCTCTGAGGATTCAGATTCGGATCATCGAGTGAAGAATCTAAAATTTATGAGTATACCTCATTTCGTTCTCTCCTCGTTGCCTCTTCCTTTTGCCACTTGAGAGAGATTGTCCATTTGCGTCCGTTATGTGCCGTCATCAAGTAAGTATGTGTTTGAAAAACGTTTAGTGAATGAGTATCATCGGCAAGATGTAAACGCAGCTGCTGTAGTGCAGTTGCATTCAAAGCTTGCATAGGCTTGTGTAGCAAGAAAAAAACGATACCGCTTGGCGCTTTGTGTAAAGTGTTTCTGTTGCACTCATTGACTAATTGGTTGCGCTTTTCCTCCTTAAGGTCAAATGTATGTCAGGTGAGAATTGACGGGTACGCAGGATTTAGTATATGCGTGGAAAGAGGATTGGTTTTGGATAATTCGGAGTATCATAAATGATTGTTTCAAAACGAAAACTGTTGGAGTTATGCTTAAGATACCTCCTATGTTTGTTTACAGAAAAGCCTTTGACGTCCTGTTTAAGAGGAGTTCTTAAATAAAGTACACGTTTAAACGAGTTTTTTTTTTTAATATATAAACACATGCACTACAGTGGAGAGAGACATCACTCTGTGAGTTGTTTATCTTACGTGAAAACTTTATTCGAGAGAGTGAGTGATACATAAAGCGACATATTTTCGAAAGTAAGCATCGTCTGTTTAGGTGGCTTTCATTTCTGATGGCATTTTATCGGGATGCACGGACTAGAATTAGGCCAATCGATTCATGAGGTGAAATTAGAAAATAATAAATGAATTTTTTTTAGAAATATTTGTTAACAGCACTGCCATTGAGGAATGCATATAGAAGCAAGCGTTCATGTTTAGCTGTCAGTAATAAAGCATAGAGAACATTGTGTTCACTGGGTCTCACATGCTAGAGGTTAGCAAACGCTCGAAAGAAGTCATCATTAGATGCGAAGGTTATATATATATATATATATATATATATATATATATGTACAAATTTTTTTGTGATACTGAAGATGCTTTGAATATGGCAATGTGAATGCGCATGTGAAGTGAAACCGCAGAACTGTGTAAGAAGATTTGTTTAAAGTCGGCGCTTCCGTGAAGGCATATTAAACCAACGACGCACGTGAAATAAATATTATATGGTGTAGTTAGGCCTACGGCAGTTGTTCCTGTACAGAGCATTCATGTACAGGAACAACTACCGTAGGCCTAACAACACGATGTGCATTTTGACAACACTGTAGTGTTAAGACATTGGGACACTTCACCGTTGATGTGTTTTGGCGCCACCATTCTGTAGCCTAGATACTTTGGTTCCCCCTTTTCATAGCGGCATCATGGCTGCACCCCCTCATCAATATACCATCTATCTTAACACTTGTTCCATCGTTATACTTCCTAAGCGTTTCGGCCGTATCCGGAATCCGGGCATGGTTCGCTTATTGTTAGTGCTGAACAGGTTCATATCCCTTAATGCAGTTGCATAACATGCAGCACTGTAATATATTTTGTTATGCCTATAGCCATAGCCTTGCCATTTTTTTATAAGCTATTCTTCGAATTATTCTTGGATATGTTCCTCGCAAGTTTCTGCTTAAACGACTTTAATTATTACATGTGAAATTTTATGTGATAGATATAGGGTAAATTAATAATTGTGGGCAGGCAAGTCGGTGGTTTCAAGATTTCTCAAAAACTAAGGAAATTTTTTCGAAAAATTTAGAGAGAAAAATTTCTTTTTATGATCCCAAAATTCTGTGAAACATACCAAGCCGTATTTTTGTCAACCCGCCCGAACGTTAGAAAAACTTCTCAATTGTTCATTTGTTCCACTTGGAAAATTTATCATCACACAAAAGGGAAGGTATACTTATTTAGAAAAACAAAAAATTTTTGGTTTTTCTTCGGCGTTATCATTCATCGAAAATGGATATACCGCAACTACTGCTAAGACACTCGCACTGAACTAAGAGTTACGGGTTAACTTGTTGATCAAAGCATAAAAACCCCAAGTTGGGTGATAAAAAGAGCGCAAATTGTTGTCTGCATTTGAGACGACAACTGTTGAAACGCGAACGAGAGGATAGCCATAAAGAAGAAAAAGTTTGGTTGACCATTGAAATTTCCAAGCAATTTGACATATTACAGAAAAGTGTGTTTCATCATGTCGAAAATTTTAACTTATTTTATCAAATGAGATTGTTTAAGCAATAAGGATGCATTAAGATTTGGTTAAGCTACTAGCATCATTAAGTAATTTTTTAGCGCTCACTTCCGGTTTTTTCAGAGGCTATGCGCAAATCTCCAAATCATTGCTTTTCACAAATTCAGTCCTTGTTATCTCCTGAAAATATCTAAAAGCAGGTGTTTTTTTTTCCAAAAACTTTTACGGTTTTCCTATTCTCTCAATTTTTTGCTACCCTTCATTACCGATCCCACAGGTGCGGGTGATCGGGAGGATGTGTGGTTAGTATAGCTTATGGACTGACCACACAATACATTTAGTCATTAACTGAACGTTGAAGAGAGTGAAAGCGTGGAAAGCATTCCTATAGTCATGAGCGTCGAAAGTGAGAGGAGTGGGTAGAGTATGACCATTTCCGTTGTTATGAATTGACAAAAGTTTCTAAAAAAGTGCATAACCATGATTTAGAAGCGATGAGTATTTGAAAATATTGCGCTACAAGAAAACCCTAAAGAATATACTGAACTTCGTTCCCCTTGATATCGTTTTTTTTTTTCAAGATTTTCTAAGTGTTCATGTAACTTTCTATACGAGCTCGTCTGTGGTATCGTTTTAGACTGTTATGAAGCGGTTTAAAGGTTTCTGGGACCTACAATCCTCAGACTTCCTTAATTGCTCCTTAGGGCAAAGATCGATCAGATAGTGTATGACGTAGCCGATCAACTTTCATAGCCCATATGAGAAAAGAAATTTGTAACGTGAAATAGAAGCGAGCAGTTGCCTATCATCATGTATTGATAAAATATATAAATAAAATAAACAAGTTAATGATCTCGTTCATGTTTTAGACCTCGCTAGACCCTGCGGTTATTAAAAAAGTTGAGAGGCAGTTGAGTTTTTGAACGGCTGCGAACGAACGGGAAAATCCTGTAGTGATGCCTCTTGCTGTAACCTTTTATGACAGGAGAAACGAAAGCGAATCCGAACCTATGAGGACACTATTTGACATTATCATTAGTTGTTTATGCGCAGAGATATGATATGGTAAGCTCAACCGAAGGAAGTGAGCTGTATTAATATGAAGATATGAGTATCGATTTCATATAAACATGCTATATGACGTGCTCAGGAGAGCTGTTTTTTGTAGTCGCTGAAATGGGACGAGTCATCTTTTTCTCTTTAATGAACCATTTCCCCTCAGTCATCGTTTATATGAAGAAATTTTCTTGTTCATGAAACAGAATATTGCATTATGGGACCGCCTAGGGGAAATTGAAGACAATTTGGAATTTTACGCTGAAGAAATTCCAGAAGGAAATGAGATATATGAACTGGAAAATATGAGAATCGATTTCATAAAAACATGTTATTTGATAGGAGCTGATTTTCAGTAGAGCTGATTTTTATGGTCAATGAAATGCATCACTTCTAAAATATGCACATATTTGTTGTTGTTTTTTTTTTGAATTATGGAGTCGTTGATTTTAATGTATCTATAAATGGTGGAAGAAAATGGACGATTAGATGCTGATGGCATATCGGAAATCAACGAATTCAACACTTCATTCTCCTCTTCGTTTCCGGTTTTAGCGTTAACCTCAAAGTTAATTAGTCATTTGAGCACAAGGCTTTACACGAATTGTCTTTAAATTCGATCTTTCTTCGGATTTTAACCCTATCCTACCCTTTTTCAGAGGAATCAATTTATGCAAACCCCCACTTTCTTCTGCTTCGTTTTTCCTCTTAAGTCTTTCTCACCTCCTTCGCATCACCCCCTTCGCCGAAATGAAGTGTCACGCTTATCGGCTTTCGCTTGAACGGCTTAGTGCAGTCCTTCGTCATCCCTCACTTGTTTATCTGTGATCATAACGCAGCCACGAAATACAACAAGAGAAATGTGCCTTACAAAATAATGCCTTCCGAATTTGTACATATTAGCTAACAATGTTTAGATAGATCTCCTGGCAGACGGGGAAAGGTTGCATGAAATATGCGAATTTGTGGTTGAGAGGCCATACTAATACCATCAGATTATAGTTTGCGCATTCGACACCTTACTGTTCGTTTGGTTGTTTAGGTATGAGTCGTTCGCTTCACGAGAACGGAACCGCTTATGGAGGTGCAGTGGTGCGAAATGCATCACCAATGGGTAGAAGAGGAAGCACCGATTTGCCTACATATACAACCCATAGAAGGAGCACTCAACCCAGCGATGGTGAGATGCCTTTTTAAGACATAAAATTTGAAAGTATGTATATAGATATATTGATTGATTGGTTGACTGACTGATTGATTGATCGCTATTGGCAATGGCTTTCACAGTTCGTGGTATTCACAATGCTTTGCAGTATTTTATCTTAACTGTAATGCGTCCTTTTTTTTTCTAGAAACCTTGGTGAATCCATAACTTCGTCGAGTTCATTTGAGTTTATTGCTTTATAGTGTATTTGTGAAAGTGCAAGATTAAACAATGAAGAGATTCTTATGGAACGCTATGTGACTCTTTAATAGGGATATCTGATTCAATGGCTCTTAATTTCCTTATTTCTTTTTCCTCAATTTCCTCAATATTTTTTAATTTCAATATAATTTCCTCAATGGCTCTAAACTTATTGTGTTTGAATTCTTTTCGCTTGGTTTATTTGAAATTTTAATTTGTTGGAAATCTGTTTGAAATTTTTGGATACTTAAAATTTTTTTTTGAAATTTTGAGATTTTGAAATTGATATTTGTTTGAAATTTTCCATGCAGCAGTACGCATATTTTTCGTTTCTTGTAGTAGCAACATTTTTCGTTTGTTATAATATCTCTATTTTCGCCGTTTCTTTCTGATATTCATTTCCTACGTTTTGCTCCCGCATACTTTATTCGCTTATCATCGTTTACCTTTTCCCCCTATGTAATTAATTGTTCAAGAAAGTCAACCGCCATCTTCGTTAAGTATCGGCTTGTTGAGATCGTCGAGAAAATAAGCAGTGATTTGCGTAACAGTCAGCTGTTGTAGTGGACTGGCTTTCGTTCATCATCGTGGCACTCGTTGAATAGTGCCATTCAAACAGACACACACGCATTGCTTTTTAGTTGCACTCTGGCGCTGCTCGTAATGTCTTGCTTGCAAGGTGGCGCTCGTTCTTTTTTTGTCCCATTCGGCTTAACGCTTATTATTGAAGCGAATAAGCTTTTTTTAAAATTTTTTTTAATGGAGCTGAGGAAATGATCAGAGCTGTAACGGTAATCCAAGGCTTGCATGGTAGATCTTTTCGATATGGAGCGTAGATTTTGAAAGCAAAAAGAAAGATTGAAAAATCCGAAATTTGTTTTTCTAAAGCGATTTTCTGCTGAATTTCAAATGTATGGGCCACCATTATTGCTTTTGTTATATTTTACACATTTTTCTATAAAAATTATAGTAATTTGTGAAACAGTACAATCGCATATATATGAACGGACGTTCACTGATTATGCGATACTGCAGTTTTATTTTTTACTATTAGAATGTTTCTTAGCTTCACTTTTCATCAACTTTTGATTCTCGTTGATGCGCAGTTAACGCATATCAACGTTCTCGATCACTGATTGATCTTTTGTAATAGTTTTATTTGCTTCAATGAAACGAGCGGACTAAAGGCGTAATGGCTATTTGTTGAGGGGCAGAGGACGGGGATGAGGAGGGGGGTGGGAGGGGAGGGGAGAAGTTATTAGGTGAAATGTTGATTTGTTTTATCGTGTAAATTGAAAACGCCTAACTCAGAATGTGATTTTCAGTTCTAAGAATAAGATTATTAGGACCGGCGAGGGTACTGGTTACTGCCTTCCCAAAGAGATTTTCGTGGACCTTTCCTAAGCCTAAGGCTTTAGATAGTAATACTCATGCCGGTATTATTGCAAAAAAGTTGTGTACAATTCATGGAAAAGAAATGAACTAGCAGTAAACCTGTGTATTTCATAAGGTTCCTTAAGTGAGAAATATAGCAGTTACGCGGTCGAGGCGGATCGCGGTGAATTGTATCATAATGCCTCACTCCTATCGTGCCTGATCCTTTCACTGCGTTCAGTTCATTGTCCTCATCTTTCTTTGACGATGTATTTGAGATCTACCGAATTGCACACCTGAAGGTTAACATAACAGTTGCTCGAACAACTTTTGCTTAGAGCAGTTAGAATTCACAACAAGTCAAATGTGCTTTAGAAATGAATGAGATGTATATAAGTTCAGAATATTTTATATTCCAACCACTGGTGACTTACAAACATTTTGTCGCTGATGCTTGTTTGCGGTAACGTTTATTTATTTCTCTTTCTCAAAAGAGTACAGTCTATTTCGTCCGTTGTTTTACTGGATTTTCCAAATCTTTCTTACCTTATTTTTTTGAGACGAGTTTTGTTAGGAGTACAAATTTTCCAACATTTTCTGATCAGTTATTGTCGATCAATTACAGATCCGATGGCGATCAATTTTCGATCGCCTTTGGGCCGGTAATTGATTGTTGTTAAGGATTTTAAAGAACTATTTCTAGTTATTAAGGGTAAAAAAGGAAGGTTTCGTAAAAGGTCAGGATAAGTTATTCATGTGTTTATAATTTGTCGCCTATGTCATTGTCTTTTTTTACTCGTCGAACCAAACTCAAGATTCGTCCGTTTTTGAGTTTGGCAAGTTATTGTCAAGCTGTTGTCATCAAAAATTTTTGACTAATTTTGGCTGTCAAACTATTTTTGACAATAATTTGGCAAATTATTGCCAAAAAAGTTTGGCAAATTTATACTGTCCTCAGATTTGTTGTCTTTTTTTTTTACTTTTTGCTTGTACTGAATGAGAAGAAATACTGAATATGAAAGAATGAGCGAAGTGAGTCGATTATGTGTTGTGAAAGAGTGCAGTGCGATGTTCTCAGTTGTTTAGCTTAGAATCTTTTAGAAAATTTAGCCGAAACTGAGAGAAAAATAACACTCGGATGTTGCATTGATTTCCTTTTCCATTTTCCTTCTTTCTTTCCTTTTTTTTTTTTCAAGGCGAGCAGCTGTGATCAATCAAGGTTTTTTCTGCTCTAACACCTCAAGCTATTCACCAATTCGCACGCAGAGTTTAGTTTTGCAATGAATTTGTGTATTAGTGAAACGATTGTCGAATGGAATATGCGAAGTGATGGGAGTTGCTGTCCGCAAATACTTTATTGTCTTGTATCGATTATCGATTTTCTAGGTAATCTTATTTGTTTGTTTAAAATAATAAGCATAATTAAAATAATTAATAAGCATAATTAAAATAATTAAGCATAAAATTATGATTAATTAGCATAAGATTAACATAATTATGTACTGAATGAGAAGAAATACTGAATATGAAAGAATGAGCGAAGTGAGTCGATTATGTGTTGTGAAAGAGTGCAGTGCGATGTTCTCAGTTGTTTAGCTTAGAATCTTTTAGAAAATTTAGCCGAAACTGAGAGAAAAATAACACTCGGATGTTGCATTGATTTCCTTTTCCATTTTCCTTCTTTCTTTCCTTTTTTTTTTCAAGGCGAGCAGCTGTGATCAATCAAGGTTTTTTTTGCTCTAACACCTCAAGCTATTCACCAATTTGCACGCAGAGTTTAGTTTTGCAATGAATTTGTGTATTAGTGAAACGATTGTCGAATGGAATATGCGAAGTGATGGGAGTTGCTGTCCGCAAATACTTTATTGTCTTGTATCGATTATCGATTTTCTAGGTAATCTTATTTGTTTGTTTAAAATAATAAGCATAATTAAAATAATTAATAAGCATAATTAAAATAATTAAGCATAAAATTATAATTAATTAGCATAAGATTAACATAATTAACATAAAATTCATGTAATCAAAATAGAAAAATTTTATTTGTTTGTTTATTATTTCATCCATCATCAATATTTAACAGATCTTCGGCATTTTCGGAGGGGGAAGGGAGTGAATTTCCTCTAGTGACTAAATTGCTGAATTTTTGAATTGCTGTTGTTATTTCTTCATTGGTTTTTCTCTACTTAAATAGAATAATATGAGATCCCACTGGGATCTCATGAAATCTTAGCACCAACATATTTCCTGATATATAACGGGATGGGGGAGGGTAGAGAAAAAAGAGGCGAACATTCTGAAATTTAACAAAGATAATCGTTATTATGATCGTCTTGGAACTAAATCGACCATTGTTACTTAGTTGTGTAAGCAGAATAACTGCTATGTGTAATGGATCCAGGTTAGATTCTTCAAAAGTGGGCTTACAGTAAAAAAAAATCTCTTCATATATTCGGTAAATTACGAAGTCATTTGTGCATGACCATCCATCTTTCACTTTGCATATTGATTTATTCTTTCTCTTTCATATTATTGTTTTTGATTACATTTTATATGAAATTCTTTGCTAAATCGTTAACGGCTTTCGTCAAACTTACATCGTTACTTTTTTCCATGAATGATATGCTAAAAATAGAACAAATTTCATCTAATTATCCATCTATGTTTCTAGAAACGTGAACTGGAAATAGAATTTAAATTTGTAATAAGAATTTAAACAAATTTTAATTTTAAATTATCAGAGTCTATAAAAATTGGTGACCATAAGCAGAATTAAATCTCAATAGATTTTCTTAATCGGAAAAAAATTTTTTTAGGAGTTTTTGACTGCTATTTGAATTGGTTGGGTATGGGGTGAGCGAGAGTGTTTACGGATTGGCAGGCTGAAAGGAGGCGAGAGGGATTGAGAATGAGCAGCAGCTAAATTGAATAAAAGGCGTATCGAGCATGTGACATCCCTTCATTGCGTTGGCACGAGTTTTGCTTACTTGCTTGCTTACTCGTAAACTCTGATTACATTTTATTTTATGATTATCATCATTACGGATTTAGCGTTTAAAACTTACAGAACTTTAAATTTAGTATATTCAATCAATTGTAAAGTAGCACAAAGGTTTAAAGAATTGAACGGGAACCGGTCTAGAGCGTAATATAGTTCATGGTAAATGGCGAGATAGTAATTTAATATGGAATACGGTATAGCTTATAAAAGCTAGGAAGTAGCAGAGTCATAATATAGTTCATTAAACTTTTGGGCCGTTTATATATAGTACAGTGTTCTTCTAAAAGTTCTGGTAAATTAGAAGCTCTGGTGATTGGGTTGTAATGTATGAAGTTTGCTTAAATTAATCGGCTATATTTTTCTGGATTGATGAGACTGCTTGGCTTAGTAATTATATGAATTGGATAACTTGTCGTTCATGAAAGCAGCGAGACGGAGACACAAATCTTCATCCGCCATACTGGCTATATCGATAGGCTGGGTAGCTGAATGGAACAGTTTAAAATAATGTTGTCATAATCTCTCTTTCTTTCTTGTCT
>JPKZ01001194.1:179742-198233 GCA_000803305.1 Toxocara canis | reverse complement strand
AGTCATATGGATGAGAAGGAGGAGGAGGAGACGCACAGCTGAAGAAACCAAAAATTATAAAAGGCAGATTTGAGGGGCTGCATCGTTAGCGTTGAAGTTTCGAATTACATTTGCCTCGTCCCTTCACGCACCTTCTCTCCACCCCTCCCCCCCTTCATCTCGAACTTCTTGAATTAGTCCCCTCTCCCCTCTTTCTCCCTCTCCCGCTTCCTTCAAGTGAGTGGTTGAATTTAATGACCCCGATTTTCACTTTATGCTCAACCTGCATAAATCTTTCGATCTGTTGAAAGCTTTTAGGCCTTTTTTTAATATTCTGTACAATTATTTCTTGTCAATTTAGCTTACCTTTTATTGGCTGCAGCTTTTTAGACTAATGTCTGCCTCCTTTTTCAAGGCTGATTCTCCCATTCATCCAGCTTGTAACATTCTTGTGCTATAGATTTGTTAATTGTGTTGCTCAGAGCAAGCATGCCCTTCAGAATTGTTGCTCGCTTGCGTTGAATCGCGCCAGATTAACGCTTTTCACGCATTTTTGGTTTGGCTCTTATTGGATTCTAGGCGGTCGTTGCGGCGATGCACAACGTCATTTGGGAGGCCATCGCGACCCATTCCGCCTCCTCCTCATTATGCATCTTACTCTCTTCTTTCCAACATTTCATTAAGTTTACTTTCGGGAAGGTACACAACCAGTGGTTATGCGGTGCTTTGAGTTTATGGATGCGTTTGGTGGGAAATTAGTTGGCCGATGATTTTTTTTTGCGTGATATTCTAGTAGTTGTTCATTTGACTTCAAAAGGTGGATTTTGTACTGTTTTTTCACAAAAGCGGCTAAACATGAAAGCTGGCTGGTCGATTTCGAAGGTTACTAGAGATATAGGCGTCCACTGACGGGGGTATACGAATTGTTGCTAATCTTTTTTTTTGAAGAATGCGATATTTGACGATCAAATTAATTCTCTTTGATCCTCAACCGTTTATCCCGAAGTAATTTTACTTCAAACCGATAGTAATGTAAGAGATGATATAAATATGACGATCGTTCATGATAAATTTACGGTTGCCCAATGACTGATTGGTAAACTCAATGATTGATTGATTGATCATAGGTTAGATGACTGTGAATTTCGCTGAAAAAAATTGAGGGCTTCGGTTTGTGCATTCATTTTCAAAACATCCTCACAACTATGTTTTAAGGAACATGTAAACTGCTACTGTTTTATGGCATTTCGAGTTAATCGTATCCTTAGGTGCGAAGGACAAATCACATTCTTTGGGCAGATTTTATCATTTTTATGCTCATCTCCAGCATATAGGTAGACAGCGGCGCTCCATCCATTAGAGTGCCATCGAATTGCTATATGCACTCGTCTGGTGGTTTTTAAAATAATGTAGCAACTATGCTTCCAGCATCCATGAATTGAAAGAAAGAGGGAGACTGGGGAAGGGGAGGGGAGGGAAGATGGGAAAATATTATGTTTATAAGTAGAGTTGGCTTTCGAATTACCATTGTTCTTTTTTTTTGGATTGTTGTAGCAGTTCGATCTCAGTGTTCCCTATGAGCCGTTTCTTAGCGATGGGTTTCATGGCCGTTAGCAAATTGGCATTAGCATATTTGAGTGATTAGCGATGTTGCAACACACAAATCGATCGTTTGCCATCTCCTAATTTATTATCGTGATGTGTCCGTCCATCGTTGTTGTCGTGTCGGGTTGGCTGCATCGCGTGATCTGTGCGGTCCGTCTTATACGGGAACACTCGTTGTTGATCCCATAGATGTGCTAGCTATGCTCATCTCAATAATTGAGACCCCGTTGCGGCCATTTCTTTTCATAAAGAAAGCGTTATGTGACCTTACAAAGAGGTCACTGGTGGTGAATGAAGCTTTGTTGGCTATACACTGCTCAATTAATGCCCCCCCCCCTCCCCTCCTCCTCCTCCTCCACCTCCCATCCTTGGCATAGCATCCATAAGAGACCATATCATGGAGGGGTATGTTCATGCAGTGGAAAGTGAAATCCGTAAAAATGAAAGCAGCATTTTAGGCGAGAGAAGCATTATTTAAAATTACGTACAATCTTTTTCATGTATTATCGAAGCGAGGTGGTCGAGCCATTTTATGAAGCAGTAGTTTATCAAAGCCAGCAATTGCCTGATACTGAGTTGTGAATGCGCGCATTTGACTTAATTAACGGTTCAATAAACTACAGTCGATTTGCTGTGATCTAGAGCTGAGCCTTTTTGAATCCCTCTACCCAATTCGTTGGTGTCTCAGGTAGAGTACCTGGCTAGAAGAGATGCACATTCGCCTTGTTGCGATCAACGGGAAGACTTCAATTGCTTTATTTGCTTTAGTAGAATCAACGATATCGTTTTCCTTTTCTTTCAGGCGTTGGCTTATATCAGTTGTGCAGAAGTAGATCACCGTCTCGAAGTGTGTACAGTGAGCTGCCTCAGTTGGATGGAAGAAGTGTAGGGATGTTTTCGTCGACTCCAACATCGCGACCCGCTCGTCCACGCGATATCCGAATCATGTCTGCGTCTCCGATACCCAGATCACCCGATCAGACGCCTTCGAAACACAGTGCAAGCAGGTCGGCTTTTGGTGATTTTGCTGGAAGAAGTGTAGGGATGTTTTCGTCGACTCCAACATCGCGACCCGCTCGTCCACGCGATATCCGAATCATGTCTGCGTCTCCGATACCCAGATCACCCGATCAGACGCCTTCGAAACACAGTGCAAGCAGGTCGGCTTTTGGTGATTTTGCTGGAAGAAGTGTAGGGATGTTTTCGTCGACTCCAACATCGCGACCCGCTCGTCCACGCGATATCCGAATCATGTCTGCGTCTCCGATACCCAGATCACCCGATCAGACGCCTTCGAAACACAGCGCAAGCAGGTCGGCTTTTGGTGATTTTGCTGAACGAAGTTGAAATTTGAGAAAAAAAAAGTGGAATTCATTTCCTTCAGGTGATATTTTTGCCGGATTTTCCATGAAAGGATGGTATCATTCGCTTTGGGGTTTGACGACTAAACTAGATTCGCTAATGCTACAGTTGTGGAGTAGTTAACCCAAAAGGGGACTTCGGGGTATAATTTGTCGAGTGGGGGTAGCATAATACATTCTCGCTGATCTTTTGGGTCCTTATGCCAAAAGATGAGCATGTGAATCTCAAGCTTCAGTTTACCGAGGTTTGAGCTCCGAGCTCCGTATGCTTAAACTTTTATGACTGTAGGCTTAAGGAGCCGAATGGTCAGTATAAAAGTATTAAATCATCTCTGTGTCCGCATGTCATACATTTACAACTTCATCTCTTTCAATTACATTACAATTTTCTATTCACTCTGATAAAATTTTAAGTGGTTATTACTAAGGAAATAGACGTTTTAAGCATCGCATTAAATATTCCCTTGTTCATGCCTCCATTTCAACAGCTAACGCTTTTATTCACTATGCGTATTGTTCACCAACAGTTTTTCTTATCTTTTCTTGCAGTGCACATCTTCATCGTTCTAACGTATTGATTGCAAGAATTTTTTTCGCATAGTTTGTGAAAAATTTTTCAACAACCAAAGAGAAATGATTGTCTCCGCAAACATCATTAGTATTTATTTGTTGTTATTGCATACTTTATTGCAAATTATTGCAAACTTTGTTGCAAATTATTGCAAAAATATTTATTGCCAACTCTATTGCAAATTATTGCAAACATATTTATTGAAAACTTTATTGCAAATTATTGCAAACATATTTATTACAAACTTTGCGGTTTAATTATTGCTCATAAAGCTTTCTTAACTGTTAATGTGAATGAATGAATGAAAATAAATCATCTTTTGTTTTACGTTTGATTTTTAAGCTGCAATGATACCCAATAGTATTTATTGTTGTTTTATTATCTCGTAAACGAGCGTATTTTTAAATATTTTTTACGTTTTGATCAACGATGTGTTTAAAGTATACTTTTTTGCCTTTTGCAAATGATTGATTGATAATAGTTTGATTTCGTTTAGATGGATATAGTGTTGAGTTTTTGACCTTTAGCATTCGAATGTCTTAAAACGTTTTGGTTTTTCGTAGCGAAGAAATTTGTTTTAATAAGTGAAAATTTTATTGTTCAAAAGAGAGCCATAGGGGAGGGAAATTAACATAAACGGGAAAAAAATTATTAGTTTTTTGAATTTTTTTAGAATGAAATATTATGCCTTCATTGTAGTTGGGGAGCTAACTGATCAGATGAAATGTTGGTTTATTTGAACCTTTTTTGGCGCGGTGGTTGGTTTTTTTTTTTTTTGATCCGGGTGGATGTCGTAGTCGGTCTCAATGTCTGTTTATGGTGTACTCGATGCCATCCATTGTTTTACTTCTTAATCTATCATAACAAATGAGACCTTATTTGGAATGGAGAAATGCCCCATTTTTTTTTTAAATCCCTCCATGAGCAGCCTAAAAAGGCTTTAGAGGAAGTTGGATATCCTTCCGTATTTTTCACAAAGATGATTTTTCAACAAATAGTTTATTTGACAGATCGATTGGCGAAAATATGAATTTCTTATTGGTTTGCGTATAAATGACATTCGCATCTCATGATAGGTCCTGTGGATGGAATTTGGGAGGTATGTAGTTTTTGGCTCTTTGAGGCGAATTATTTGAACTTTGTCCGATCCACATGATTTCGGAATATTAAAATTTGTCCGATCAGAATCCGTTAAAATCCCCTGTTTTTTTAGCTATGATTTCTCGAAATGGCTTTGTTTTCGTAGGAGTAAACACTAGTCGTAACTCTCGTGGTCGCGGAACCGCTTAAGTTTATCAATTCTGTGGGCACAAAATGCAAAAAGAAATGCCGAACCGGTTCCTCTTGGCTCCAGCCGACTCCTCGTGAGGTGATCCGTCGTATGTGTGGTCGTGACTTTGGCTCCCTTTAGAAAGTTTTCAAATATCGGCATTGATTTCCTATTAAACGATAAACTAGTAGAAATCTTTTGTGGGTTGAGTGAGGAGATTATTATATTGAATGGGCGAATTCTGTTCCCTTTTGGCCCTTTTGTTTGTCGATTCTATCATGTTGAGCTGAGCCGTATGATTGGTGTAGTATGAGGGGGCGTAGCATCGCATGCTTAATTGATCGTATCTAATTGGAGGCACTAAGCAAGCAAGCAGCAATAGCATTCTGACCACTGTTGTTTCCGTGAACGTCTTTGTCTGTTTATGGTGTACTCGATGCCATCCATTGTTTTACTTCTTAATCTATCATAACAAATGAGACCTTATTTGGAATGGAGAAATGCCCCATTTTTTTTTTAAATCCCTCCATGAGCAGCCTAAAAAGGCTTTAGAGGAAGTTGGATATCCTTCCGTATTTTTCACAAAGATGATTTTTCAACAAATAGTTTATTTGACAGATCGATTGGCGAAAATATGAATTTCTTATTGGTTTGCGTATAAATGACATTCGCATCTCATGATAGGTCCTGTGGATGGAATTTGGGAGGTATGTAGTTTTTGGCTCTTTGAGGCGAATTATTTGAACTTTGTCCGATCCACATGATTTCGGAATATTAAAATTTGTCCGATCAGAATCCGTTAAAATCCCCTGTTTTTTTAGCTATGATTTCTCGAAATGGCTTTGTTTTCGTAGGAGTAAACACTAGTCGTAACTCTCGTGGTCGCGGAACCGCTTAAGTTTATCAATTCTGTGGGCACAAAATGCAAAAAGAAATGCCGAACCGGTTCCTCTTGGCTCCAGCCGACTCCTCGTGAGGTGATCCGTCGTATGTGTGGTCGTGACTTTGGCTCCCTTTAGAAAGTTTTCAAATATCGGCATTGATTTCCTATTAAACGATAAACTAGTAGAAATCTTTTGTGGGGAGTGAGGAGATTATTATATTGAATGGGCGAATTCTGTTCGCTTTTGGCCTTTTTGTTTGTCGATTCTATCATGTTGAGCTGAGCCGTATGATTGGTGTAGTATGAGGGGGCGTAGCATCGCATGCTTAATTGATCGTATCTAATTGGAGGCACTAAGCAAGCAAGCAGCAATAGCATTCTGACCACTGTTGTTTCCGTGAACGTCTTTAAAGATTCAATTCTAATGCGAATTGCCTCATATATTGGCGCTCTTTTCTTATTATGGCACCACTTTCTTGCATACGTAATTTCTTTCTCTCATTCATCACGCGACAAAACGCTTTTAGGAAGATCGAATTTTGGAATACGTAATGAGCTTAAGAGGAGTTAAGTCTCGACCAATGAAATCCATGATTTTCTCGTTCTTTTTTTTTCATCCATATTATATTTGGTTTTCACGATGTTGTTTTATTTCGGCTGTAATTTCGTTTTTTTTTGGAGATAACGGTTATTGATTTTTGCTTTTTTATAATGCCTAATTGCCAGATTGTTTTTTCAGTGTTTTTTGCTGAACTATTTATCCAGTAAGACCACCAACTAAGGGAAACTATTTTGAAGAACTAAACTGTATATGTTTAGCCAGGAGAGTAAATCCAAATGTTTTGGAGATACGACTTTAAGTTACACGTGAATTGAGTTGGAAACGAGAGTCTGAGGTGACGTTTTCGGTGAAAGAATTTTGAAGAACTCCTTGCTGAAGGGATGCCTGCATCATATTAGCCTAAGATCGTGAGTTAGGACGCAGAGTTTCTTTTTGTTTGATCCAGGCCGTTTAGAGGGATTTGCATAATCGACTTATTCATTGTCACTTGAGTTTGAGGTCGAATCTGAAGCGTTAAAATCCCCTGTTTTTTTAGCTATGATTTCTCGAAATGGCTTTGTTTTCGTAGGAGTAAACACTAGTCGTAACTCTCGTGGTCGCGGAACCGCTTAAGTTTATCAGTTCTGTGGGCACAAAATGCAAAAAGAAATGCCGAACCGGCTCCTCTTGGCTCCAGCCGACTCCTCGTGAGGTGATCCGTCGTATGTGTGGTCGTGACTTTGGCTCCCTTTAGAAAGTTTTCAAATATCGGCATTGATTTCCTATTAAACGATAAACTAGTAGAAATCTTTTGTGGGTTGAGTGAGGAGATTATTATATTGAATGGGCGAATTCTGTTCCCTTTTGGCCCTTTTGTTTGTCGATTCTATCATGTTGAGCTGAGCCGTATGATTGGTGTAGTATGAGGGGGCGTAGCATCGCATGCTTAATTGATCGTATCTAATTGGAGGCACTAAGCAAGCAAGCAGCAATAGCATTCTGACCACTGTTGTTTCCGTGAACGTCTTTAAAGATTCAATTCTAATGCGAATTGCCTCATATATTGGCGCTCTTTTCTTATTATGGCACCACTTTCTTGCATACGTAATTTCTTTCTCTCATTCATCACGCGACAAAACGCTTTTAGGAAGATCGAATTTTGGAATACGTAATGAGCTTAAGAGGAGTTAAGTCTCGACCAATGAAATCCATGATTTTCTCGTTCTTTTTTTTTTCATCCATATTATATTTGGTTTTCACGATGTTGTTTTATTTCGGCTGTAATTTCGTTTTTTTTTGGAGATAACGGTTATTGATTTTTGCTTTTTTATAATGCCTAATTGCCAGATTGTTTTTTCAGTGTTTTTTGCTGAACTATTTATCCAGTAAGACCACCAACTAAGGGAAACTATTTTGAAGAACTAAACTGTATATGTTTAGCCAGGAGAGTAAATCCAAATGTTTTGGAGATACGACTTTAAGTTACACGTGAATTGAGTTGGAAACGAGAGTCTGAGGTGACGTTTTCGGTGAAAGAATTTTGAAGAACTCCTTGCTGAAGGGATGCCTGCATCATATTAGCCTAAGATCGTGAGTTAGGACGCAGAGTTTCTTTTTGTTTGATCCAGGCCGTTTAGAGGGATTTGCATAATCGACTTATTCTTTGTCACTTGAGTTTGAGGTCGAATCTGAAGAGGTTGAAGAGAGGGGGATCGCTAACGTTGATGACCTCGATGTCCTTGATATTAGCACGAGCGTCTTAGTTTTGCGTTCATTGTTCCTCTAGGCTTTGCTATGGACTTGACTGCAAGACATTCATGTGTCTTTTTTGCAGCTATCATAATCGTTGCAGCTTGCTGCTTTTCAATTCCTTTTGATTTCTTACCGTCCTAAAATATTCGTTTAAGTTGCCCTTAGTTTGTTTCCCTCTGCAGGAAGCGAGTTTAGTAATATGAATTTTTGCTTTAGAGTTGCATCCATAAAATCAAAGCTTAACTTATGAGTAGGCGAAATTTCACTTTCATTTATCCAGTGAAAAGACATTAATAAAGTGATGAGTCGACGAAAAGCTGACACTAAGAGAGATTTGAGAACTTCGAGCCGGGAGGAGAAGATGAGGAGAGGGGAAGGGGGAGAGGTGCAAGGTTGGAATCAAATGAGCTATCATGATGTTTGGTTGTTGAAGTGGTTGGTGGTTTGGTTTGAAGTGATGTTTGAAGAAGAGAGGGGTTGACATTTGTGAAAAACGGAAGGCAATGTTGTTGAGCAATATGTCCTTTGTTTCAGCTCACGAAGAACGCTAAGCAGTGGTGTGAATGCTCAGCTGACAGCGATGCCTGTTGATGAGGGGCCAACCATGATGACATCCACACCAAACTCGAAGAAGGTGATTTCTTAGACAGCAATTACCTAAGTTGTATGACTTGTTCTTATATTGAGTTTTTATTATTTCGGTTATGGTATTTTTCACTTACCTACAGAAATACTTTTTCATTAATAATTTGATTAACGTGTTGATTGAATAACGTCTTATGCATAGTTTTATACCCATGAAATGTCCCTACGCTTGTATGTGCTCGTCTCTCCTCGTTGTCCCATCTGCTGAATGAGTTCCTTCCCAAATTTGATGATACTTTGCACTGTTCTACCATACGCTTCACCATTCCGAGGGTTTTTTACAAATTCTGGATCATAATGTACGTGATATGTAGATTGTAGGGGGCAGTAGCTCAGTGGTAGAGTTCCGGCTTCGTATGCGAGGAGGCTTGGGTTCGATTTCCGGCTGCTTCCCGCCATACTACTGACAGCCCAGCTAGCGGGTGGTATTTAACAACAAGTTAAAACGGCCAAAGGAATGGCTGTGCTCGGCGTGCGTTTGCATCTCAGTAACATCGAGACATCGCACTGAAATCTCGAGCGATTTGCCAACAATATGCAAATTAAACCTCCACGAAGTGTAGTTGAGAAGGTCGAGTACGCTAAGTTCGTGCCAGAAAAATTTAAATGATTTACCATATTGCCTCGAATAAAACTTCACCACGTATCGTCCACGTTGGACACACGGTCTTCTACGAAGCCATGGACATTTAGCCTCTGTAGGTTTGCTGAAGATAATATTTCTTTTTATTTTGCATGAGATGCATGTTTTTTCCCGCATGTGCAGACAAGCAAGGCCGAGGTTTATTGATGACGGTTGAAAGCGGCAGCGTGGACAGCTGCTAATGATTGATTTTTTTACTTGATGACAGCGCAATGCAGTACTACATTCTCTTAGACAGATGGGTAGTCATATCTCCGTTTGTCTTTTTCATAGTTTCGTTTTTTCTTACCTTGAATATTTGCATACATACACGAATAGTGAGTGCATTGTTGCAGATGGAGCGTTGTAGACAGTGTTCTATTCTGTGTGTTTTTTTTGTTTGTCCACGTTAGAACTGATTATTCATTCTAGTAGCAACGTCTGTGACCGTTTTGGTGGGCGTTTTTCCATTATGTTTCTTGCGGAAGATCGTTTATCTATATCTTTTGGTAATGCTTCTGCCCTGTATTATATAGTCGTACTTCGGTATGCAGTCTAACTCTCACATAGGGTGCGCAACTTTAAGTCCTGTATATTCTGTTGAGTTTTTATGTTACTGAAATTAAAAGCGAAAAACGCATTCCAGTTCAACTGAGTTCTCTTCCTCGTCATAACATTACAGGGACGAGAGCGTTTAAGCGTGCGATGCACACAGCCGAGACCATCGGGGTGTTAGCTAAGCGGATTTGCATACGCCATGTGTGTTAGTTGTCAGTGATGTGTCGTAATTCGTGCGCCTTCTTTGCAATTCTTAAAAATCTTTTCGGCACTCCAAATGTACGTTTGCACAACTCTATTAGTGTTTTATTATTTCTCACACCTATCATGGAACCCTTAGTTGGGTCGGCAAGGGATCGATGAGGAAATTTGGGGAGCAATAAGTGGATGGATGGCACTCTAGGTAGCTTGGAAATTCCGGAGGATCACCAAAATGACATATATGTTTACTACATCCATTTTGATCCGAATCCAAGATTTAAAAATCGTCTGTCTTATTTGTGAATTGTAAAATGCAGTAGCCAGATGTGGCATTTCTCACATAAGAATCGAATGAGTCGTGTTGTTTTGCAGAAAATGCAGATAATTGTATATAAGGTTTAGTAGTTACTTCTTAAAATTTTTCTGATAGGGGGTCTATTTTCATTTTGATAAGTGCATAAACTGATTGGCCTAAGTTATGATAATGTTGGCTGATGAATGCACGTTACTCAACGGATGCGACTTTCACATCCCGCCATAGCTTTGTATGCTATCTACCTATTTTTTTATTGTTGACTATTTCCACAACAAATTATTGACTGGGGCATCGTTGTGCATTGTAGTTTTATCTGGTCTCAAATATCTAAGCTTTTTTTTTCGCGAAAATTTTTCAAAAAATTTTTTCGGAAGATTCGTCGGATAATTTCATCGTGTTTAACATGTGAGTCATGCCGAAAGTTGCCCAAAATAGTGGGCGTTTTTCCATTATGTTTCTTGCGGAAGATCGTTTATCTATATCTTTTGGTAATGCTTCTGCCGTGTATTATATAGTCGTGCTTCGGTATGCAGTCTAACTCTCACATATGGTGCGCAAGTTTAAGTCTTGTAAATTCTGTTGAGTTTTTATGTTACTGAGATTAAAAGCGAAAAACGCATTCCAGTTCAACTGAGTTCTCTTCCTCGTCATAACATTACAGGAACACAATTGTGTATATCATTTTATCAGAATTGACTTAACGATTTGCTTGGTGTCTTATGATTGTTATCATTGAACGATTTATGTATTTTACAGATGATGGTAGCACCACAACCGCATTATCGATCACATCATAGGGAGCGTCATGATGACTCGTGTCGTGTTACAGGGTTTGTTTGTTTATTTCATTCCCCATTCAGAAAAATAGAAAAATTACTGAATTGTGAGCGCTATAATGTTGCTCTTCTAAAAGCATGGATTAGGAAACCTTAGATCAAATGATGGATGGGAGCTGACTGTGCCAAAATCTTTTTTCGCTGTTTTTTTCAAATGTTTCTGTCTTTTTTTCCATTTAACTTACAGAATTAAAATTAAATGGAATTTTTTTATTGCTCGCAACAAGTTTTACAGCATGAATATTGGAATGTGGTATCGCTGTTAATTTTTGAGATTGGGTAGCGGATTTCAATGAATCATAAACATGCAGTTGTAAAATTACTGCATTAGTTTTTCAGTTTTTTTTAATTTTTGTTTTTCTACATCATTAATTTTTGTGTAAATTGTTTTTTTCTACTTTTTCATATAAACTGAAAAATGGATGAAATAGAAAATAGAAAAATTGATGAATTGTAAAACCAAATATTAAAGAAAAGTTTTTTGGCTACCAATAGAATCGTAGACTCAAAAAGATTTAATGCAAATAGTAGTTGTGGTGCCGGCCGATGGTTGTAAAAACAATTGGCGGTTGTAATAGCCGATGCTGTTGTTCTTACAAAAACTTTTCAGCAGTTCTTCTCTTGTTAGGCTTTTGAAGATTTGTAAACGTTGATGAAATGTCTTTCTTTGTAGATCGACAAAAGTGAAAAGTATTGCAGAGATCACGGTGTCGTTCAACGGCGCCAAAGTGCGGGTGCTGTTGTACCGACATACAATGCATCACAGCATCTAGACAATAGACGATCCTATCCTCGCGATAGCCCGATGGTGGTTGGACCATCTGGTGATCAACTTTTCTACGGTACGTTCCAGTATGGATGTTTTCGAAGAGTTCCTTTTAATGGATAGGGTTGCTTACCAAAAGAGAAGATTGTCCGAGGGAGAGGAGAAGGGGATGAGGGGAGGAAATTTATAGGTTAAAGTTTTTTTCTAAAAACTTTGTTGGTCTAAAATTCAGTTTTGAGTCCGTCATCAGTTACTGGTGTTCCGCTTCCGTAACTTGGCTAAGATGGACAATTCGGCTCACTGCTTAACTTTGATTGCTTCCGCATGCAATAATTTGCTTTTATTTCCATGGATCTTTTCTTTATTAGGTAAAAGAAAACTCGCCATATCTTGCATTACTGTGAAATGTCGAAACGTTGTTTACGCCATTATGTTGACTCATTTTTTAGCAGTTGTCAGGCAGGCGGATAGCATTTTTTCTTAAGTTTTGTCTCTCTTTATATTCGTTCAATTTTACTTATGCATGCGAAGATCAGTACTCTTCGCTGTGTATTTTCTGTTTTTGTGATTATGTGATGTGATGGATTGAGTGAATTGTATGAATGAGCTATGTATATGTGAAAGTGGGCTATATGTGAAAGTGGGCGTATGTGCGATTTGTTAAAATACCGAAATTTTAATTTCAGTAGACGATCGAAGTTCTCGAGCGAAATCCGGAGGTGATGATCTTCGAGTAGCGGTACTAGAGCAGCGAGTTCGCGAACTTGAAGCAGCGATGATTGGAAATGCTCAGTCTCCATCGACTTCAGCTGCTTCTGCTTCGTTTATAATACCCGTCATTGGAACGAAAGGTTTTCTTTAAGTGTGGCTATAAGCGTGACATAACAATGATACACAATTCTAATGGTAGGTCCTTTCGAAACATTGGATGTCCTATGTAAAACCGTGACTTCAGCTCCCCACTGTAGTCTGGGCATGAAAATGGAATTTGAAGGGCGGTAAACATTATTAAGCGGCTTTTTCGAAGACCATATGTTTGAGGCGAACGTGTATGAACTGGGGAAATTATTAGAGGGGGGGGGGGGGGGGGAGCCTCATCATCCATCAAGGAGACAGAACTATCTAAGGGAAATGCTAACTACAGAGTTTGTAGTATTGTTCCTTTTTTGCAAAGAAATATTTCTTGAAGAGGACTGGTTTAAGTTCTTTAACAAATATCTTCTTTCTGTCTATGTTTGTGAAGGTGGTCGAATGGTGACGTCAACGCCCGGGCAGTTGGTGGTCACACCTACGGCGTCTTCCACTCAGCAGCTTATGGCCAGGGAAATTGTCGACAAGGAAGTCGAAATTGAAAGGTGCTGCTTCGCTCTTTTTATTCCCAGCTTTTTGAAGACGTTGTAGCATTGAAACACTCCAGTAGAGGCAGATTCTCGAGCTTCATTTCCGAATTTAAATTAGCGCCACTTAATTAATGAGCAAAAGAAACTTTGAAGCTAAATTAATGAGCAAAATGAACTTGAAGCCATTCTTTTGTCTTTTCGAGCATTTACTTATAAATTATTTCGTGTGCAACATCTTCTAGCTCTTTGCTTTCGTGCAGTCATTTTATGCTGACAGGAGGCGAAAAACAAAAGGACTAAGGACTATGGTATTATGCGGATTGCATTGCAACACTACTTGTAGCTGCTGGCAGGTTTCTGTGAAAGGCTGATAAAAATGAAAACAACCGCTTGTTGGATATCATAGAAGAGCAAAGACAGTTTGAAATTTTCGGCTTTTGCGTCTAGAATTTTTGTAGAAAAAATTTTTCTGCATTCAGAAAAAAAAACAAGGAAACGAGATTCTCTCTTATATAAGTTTATTCAGTTTTTTCCCATCTACCGCCTCTCCTTTGTTGAAAGCATTTGATCGATTGCCCAATAATATTCATCCTAATCTTGATCGATTGCGAACATGTGAAGATCTTAGAAGATTTGTGTAAATAGAGAAATTGTTGATCAATCGATAATTTGAGGTTACAATCACAGCTTCGAAAATGCTACTCTCGAATGGAGTTGCGTCAAGTGCAATATGATGAAGAGGTTTTCTCGTCTTTTTTTCATTCTTTTAGCCGTTTACTTTATAGTTTTTTTTTTAATTTGCGATATTATTGAATGAGGTTTGGATTGTCTAGATGTTTTTCACAAACATGAGCTTACCGTCCTTCCTCAACCCATCCCTCCATCCACTATGGGTGAAGGGAGGAGGGAGGAAGCACGAGGAGCTAATCGCGAAATGGAGCTCACTTGGAAGACAAGGAGGGAAGAAAGAATAAGGGGATGGGAAAGAATCGAATAAGGAAGGAAAATAAAGATGCAAAATTAAGACACTTGAAAGTTTCGGTTACTGGTAGAGCGGTTGCCTGGAATTGTGAGTAGTAAGCTCAGGTATGTCCATAACGCTTTTTACATTTATTCTATTGTAAATAGTACAAGCAAAAATTCGGTATTCTCACGCCTTTCTTGATCTCTACGGCGATCACTTCTCATCGCGGAATCACTCTTTGCTCAACATCCATTTTTGAAGAGCGGACCCATCGTTACACTATGCTCTCACAAAGTGCTGCAAAAATCCTACCGCATCAATCATGACTTCATTGAATGAGCGATTTAAATGTTCTTTTATTCCACATTTTGGATTTACTTCGCCTTATCATATCACATATTAAGCTTCATCGCTAGTACAACACTTTACAAAGTATAAAGTTACTCCTAACGTCGGGGATTTTATTCTAGATGGTACGGTAGGCGAAGTTTATTTTGTTTATCCTAGGTAAATGCATTTCGACGCGAATCGGAAGAAGCGAAGACGCAATTAACGAAAGTAAAGGCAAGGCTCAGCGAGTTAGAAAACGAATGCGGTATGTACAAAGAGAAGGCAAGTGCCGTTGAGGCAGCACGCAGTTCAGCTGTGGCCAGTTCACTTGAAAAAATTGCTGCGCAGGTGAAAAGCATTTTTTTTTGTTGCTATGCTTGATCTTCCATTTTTGTTTATTTATTTATTTGATTCATTTTTATCTTTGTTTGTTTATGAGCGCTTATTTTATTTATGGGTATCAAAATTTTGCTGTGGATGAAATCCTTGACCATTTGCTTGAGATACAGACTACTTATCTTTATTTTTTTAAAAGATATAAATTTCTTTCCTTGCCGAAAGCAAAAGTCAAAACGTCAATTAATAGTTCCAGGATGTTATGATCCATATTTCATTGTTTCTGTGAGCCTTGTCGATCCGTTTACTCCACGTAGAGCCAATGCATGCTAACGGCAATTTCTATTCAAAGAGACTGTAATGTAGTTTAACCAGTTATTGGTGTCCTCTAAGTGACAGACTGCACTCTGTGCGGACCGCATTAAAAGATAGTTTACATTTCCTCCCTTTTTTTAAAATATGTTTCGTTTTTAAAATTGATTTACTTGTTCAAAATTATTTGTTTAAATCAGTTTGTCCATTTATTTATCCAAACTCATTTATACATCAAGTGAAAGAAATATGGTGGTTTATGCACTGGAACGCTCATTATTAAATAGTTAATTGACAAGGGTAAATGCCTGTTTTGTTTGACAAGACAAGACAATTGACATTGACAAGATATAATTGATAATTGACAAATTGACAAAAATAATTGACAAAACGTAATTGACAATACAAACTAACAGCGTGTTTTGTTTTGTTCAAAGTAATATTTATAGTCACCGATGATGCCGATAGTTATAGTTTGTGGTACTTTGAATTTCTTTCAACAATTTGGAACCGAACTATGGACTCGCTTGTTTACGAACTTTTTTTCACGGTTAATCCCTTGGGATATTTTTGGTTCTGTTGTCTGAGTCTGATTTATACCATTGTTTTTAATGCGCTATGCGATTTTTGAGTTGTTCTCGAAAAATTGTAGGAGAAAGAATTAGCAACGCTGCGAGGAGAAGCGGAAAGAGCGTCACAGTTGACGAAAGAATTGCAAAAAGCGAAAGATGAGCTCCAGTTTTTGGAGCTACAAAACGATGCACTAAATACTGCGATCGATGTCAAAGACAACACTATTCGTGAACTTGAGGAATCCGTTCTTGTCAGTTTTTTTTCCCGTTTTATTAAATATTTCTCAACGCTCATCCATAAACTTCGGCAAATTTTGCTTATTATATCACATATCAGTTGCAAGTTCAACTATTTTTCTAAATTGTCTTTTT
This sequence comes from Toxocara canis, assembly GCA_000803305.1. Classification (NCBI taxonomy): domain Eukaryota; kingdom Metazoa; phylum Nematoda; class Chromadorea; order Rhabditida; family Toxocaridae; genus Toxocara; species Toxocara canis. The sequence continues at coordinate 182,101 of JPKZ01001194.1, read as the reverse complement.
ATTCCACCTCCTTTTTTAGATGCAGTTTTTCGTTCGTTTTTTTTTTGAAAGCATTTGTTTCTATCTATCGCATCGGGCAAAATATTATGGCGCATTTAAAAAGAAAAAAAACAAGCTTCGTTTTCTGCTTAATTTTATGCAGTTATCATGAGGTGTTAGCGCAGCAGCATATAAAATAGATTTCAGCCTCTAAGCTCAAGTTTTCCTTCTCAAGTTATAATACTTGAATGTTTTGCTTAAAGTTATGGCTTTTGCCCGTCGCAAGCAGTTAAGCTTTTATCGAGACTCTGTTGTACATTACCATGTGAACAACGCTATTATTTGGCCAAGAGGTATTTGCTTTTTCTGCGCTGTGCTATGCTACACTAGCTATCCTCACTGGAAGGAAATTGCTGTTGTTGATGGCTGCCGTTAATCGAGTATTGTGACGATATAGCGATGAAACGTTGTTACGAATTTGGTTTTATGATTTGTCCGCATTATATATGAAATGTTTCTTGATGTGAAGGATAGGGAGAGCCATGCAGGTTTTTTCTCATGACCTAACAAAAAGAAGGAACAACCCTTGTTCAATTGAAAATTATAAGGATTCCTCAAAAAAAGCGAGGTCAATACTGAGACGTGAAAGTGTCGTAAATGTTTATAATAGGTCATGTTCATGAAGTTTCTCTCAGAGTGTATTTTGGTGAAAAAAAGAAGATACATATGAGCTGTAATTACAGGCAATGAAAGTGGATACGACAAGCAAGTTGAACAGTGGCTCGGTTACTCCTCGTGGGGATACCGTCTCCTCACTATTTGCTACTGAGACATCGGATTTTGTTGGCGATTTAAACGATCTCAAAGATATTCCTGGCACTCATGTAAGTAGCATTTTGTTTTGTGTTTTTTTGTTTTTAAATTAGCGACCAAATTAAAGGGACTGAGAGGATGTCGGAATTACTAGAGCAGAACTCAGTTTGTTTTTCCTCATTAAGTCGTGACCCGTTGTTATCACACCTTGCGCAAGTCATTCTCTTTTAAAGATGTGCATTGTCCAACGATGGGATAAATTTGGTCGTTTATCTAATAGTTTAGGTCTTCATAGCCAACTTGTATTGTGACTGGACGTTTCTAACCAGATCCGCGTTAATGAACAGTTGTAGCGACTTAACAAACTCTTTGTTAAGTTAATAAACTTTGTTAATAAACTCTTTGTTAAGTCGCTACAACAAGGCTATCACTATATGCCCTTTTTGAAGTCTGTTTTGTTCGCTTCAATACAAAAAATTTTTTGCTTGTTCAAACACACAACAAATACAGCACATACATAGATTCATCCATTCCCATAAATGCCTCAAAAAATTCTTACTGAAAAAGGGCTAAACATCGCAATGTCCCTTCCGGTGGGGTGCTGCAATTTATACGCGACGAACAGTGCTCACCTGTCTTGATCAGTTACACTTTTTTCGGTTTTTATGTACGTGACTGATTGAAGATGTTTTCAGAGGACGGGAGTATCACTTTCGGATTTGCCGTTAGGTGTGCCGAAGTCGCGTTCAACGAACCACTTGGGTGTAGGCAGTGCACTTTCGGGACAAGAGCAATTGCCGGCAGGTACTTCCCAGCACATCCGTAGGCAGCTGGCCGCCACAATGGAATGTCGCCTGCTTGCCAAATGCCTGAAAGATATTGCATCGAAGGCGATTTCGGGTGATGCACCAAGCGTTAATCGTCTCCTTGGCTGCAGAAGTAAGTCACACTTTATCTTTTCTTATAGCAAGTTTTTTTGCGTAAGTGATATCTGAAGGTTTGAGTTTATATGTATGAATGATTGAAGGTAATCGAGGGTAATCGACTTCAGGGTTCAAGTCTCAGTCGTGAGCAAGTTGAGCGAGTCATTTGTTTATATAATGATATTGTTGTTTTCTTGCTGCCCTGAACGTCGAAAAGTTGGAATGAAATTTTCAAACTGCGACAGAAGATTCGGGTAGAGGCGACGTACTTCGTAAAATGTACTCGTTATCTTACACATAGTAATCTTTTTGAAGTCTAGGATTAAAATGCTCAGGTTATTTTAAGTTTTCTTAGCCGAACAGCTGACTTATTAAACTTTGGTGATTAAGGTGACTCAATGTCGGAGTCAGAGCCCGAACCACTCGTGATCGATCCAAATCCGATGACCTTGAACGCTGCAGAACGGTATCTGAAGAAGGGAGCCGAAGATTTGATTCGTCTTGAAAAAGACCTCAATTCACTTCGCGAAAAGTTCGTTGAGTACTACCAGAAGAAAGTTGCTGATGAATTGAAGGAAGACGAAGCGTGCAGAATTCAATGAAGTTAGGGTTGTGCAGGAGGGTTGGAAGCTGATTAGGAGACA
>JPKZ01001194.1:163390-178562 GCA_000803305.1 Toxocara canis | reverse complement strand
GGAGGGGGGGGGGAGGGTTGAGGAGGGAGAGTGGTGAAAAAGCTTCTATTGTTAAGTCCAATAGAAAAGTTATGATGAATGGCTTGCAAACAGTGCGGATTATATGGCTGAAGAAGGAAAGTTGAGAAACGAAAGGGTATTTACTAAACTGATAATGAAGGCCTTCACTGATAATTTGATATGGAAATTTAGTGTAAAAAATTTCTTCCTCATTCTGGAATTGATTCAAATTGATCGTAATTGATTACTCGAATTCGAAAACACATCATGTACTGAAAATTTTAGTGATTCTAATGAATTCTATTACGTTTTCGTCTTTATGGTTTCTTGTTTTTTGCTGGAACATCATTTTGTGTTGATGTGATTGTCATCGAACAATATTTTAATATGGGTGCCTCTATTAATAATTTTTATTGTTTGAGTGGCCTTGCGCTTCCCTAATGCCACTAACATTACTTTTATGTAATCCATTCTCTGTAAATATGTTGTTTTTTTTTTTGAGAAGAGAACGCAAACCTCTGTTCATTGTAACTTTGACCATTTTTATGATTTTTCGATTTTTGCTTCCATTATGACCAAATTTTGTGACATCAATAAAAATAGTGTAATTAGTGAAATCGTTACAGGAGACGAAATATTTATTGAATCGCTCTTTCGTTATAGTCCAGATTCTTATGTTAACAATATGGAAAAGCGGATGTATCTCATTTATTTCGATAATGAAGGACTGGATATTTTTTTGAATCGTTTTTGCATTTTCTCCTCCCTATGTTCCCCCCCCCCCCCTTCCCCCCCCCCTTCCCCACTTATTTTTTAGCAAATAGCAGAGGCTGTGTTACGTGTTTTTGCCACTCTTAACTTGAGTGTTTCGTTGTTGTGGTTAACGTGCGGGTGTTGTAGCTCTCTAATTGTTGCGGCTCTAAACGCGTCGCTAGAGCTCTTTTCTGCTTTTTTTAAATGCCATTTAACCGTAATCTCACTCCGTTAGTTCGTTCGTTTTTTTTGTTTGTTATTCGGTGCTGACTGTAATTGTAACTGTTCATATTGTTAGTTATGTGTAAATGGGATGATTACGAATTTATTAGACTAGCTAGAGTAAGGGTTGTAACCGATCTTACATGGATGCACCATCACTAAACGAAGAGAAGGGGGGAGGGGCATGTGTTTGGGGGGAAGGGATGTGAAGAGTGGCAAGAAGAGAAGGGATGGGTTAGGTACAAGTTGAGGAGTTTGAAGATTGCCAGAATGAGTTGTCCATATATGGTTATGATTTCAAATTTTTATGCTGGAGGTAATCCAGATGGTTAGCCAAATTTTGTTGTGAATTCATTAAAGTCTATTCGAAAAAGAACGATGCGATGCTCGGTTTTGTGGCTAGAGAAACTTGAAGAGCGGCTATTGTAGATTCGTTTTTAAAGAGCTGTAGCTTTTGTTTCGCATATCTTTTTTTTTCTCAAATTTTTATCATTTTTTCCGTTCAAAATTAGATGAATTTCCATTTACCGTAACCATTTGTTTTGTTGTTGTGCATCAAATTTAATCAGAACAAAATTTGTTAAATGGATTGTTCTTCGCCCAGCTTACTAACGAAACTTTGCCCTTCACTTACGTCTCATTGGTTACGAGCATATCATTTGGTAGTTGTTGGGATACCGCTTTTGATTAAGCCTACAAGAACTAAATAAGGAGGATTTACACATAATGTGGGGATTTTTCTATTTCAACAGAAAGGAAGCTGCTAGGAAGCGAATGCTTTTACTTTAGGAACCGTTGTGAGGAAGGAATCGTCATGGAGGAAAAGAATGTCCAAGAAGTAACTTTCCAGGGTTGTAATACGGTCAGTATATGTTTCGATTCGGTTATTGTTGTTCATTTATGTTGTCAATTTTATTGATTGATATGTGTGAGCTTAACGAATGTCTTTCAACGATCGATTATTGATTGACATCCGCTTTCCGTAATACTCTTAGCGATTATGATGAATGTTAAATGAATGAAACTTTCGATTATCATTCATTCATTCGTTCATTATGCTGCAAACATTTCTAAAATCTTGGAATTTCTGTTGTTTTTTTTCGAATTTTTTCAATTTTTGATTTCAATTGATTTCAGTTCGATTTCAATTTCAAATTCAATTGGAATTTTCAGTTTTTTTTCGAATGAAAATCAATCAACTTTCAATTTCAAATCTTGAAAATCGAAGTCTTCAAATTTTTTTCAAAGTCGAATTTCAAAGATTTCTAAAACGCGGAATTTTTGACGTTATCGGAAATGGGCATCTAAACTCGTTGAAAACGCTATACTATTGATGATACACTTCAAGCAAACGATAAAGCTCTTATTACACTTTTCGTTTGTCTCCACAAAATATGAAGCGTTTGTGTGTGTGTACGCCGCGCTAATTAGTAACTTTCGCATTGTGGCCTCTTTGGCCTCTTGTACATAGATGGAAACACTAATGTGGAGTGGTGACATGTTTAGCAAGCTACAAGTTGTTAGAAGGAGGGGGAACGTGATGGGGGAGGGAGTGTGGGGAAGGGAGGGGATACACGAAATCGTATTTATGGATAACTCTATTGTAAATAGATTGATCGGACAACTACCGTATAAAGTCGATGCATCGGTCTTAAAATCGATCAACGATTTTCCTTGGACTTTTCGCAATTTCGCCGCTCTTCAGAATTTGACCTCGAACCAGCCATCACTTAGATGATGTTTGATGCATTTAGGCGATCTGAGGTGATGAATGTGAGTGTCGGACATTTTGTTTGGTTCACTGTAAGTTGTAAAGTAACAATGTGTGCAATTTTTCGAACAACTAGCGTGCTTTATAGCTCCAACAATCGCTGCTGCATTTCTTCTCACCCCACAATTTAATGCCTTCTCCCTTTCTATTCAATCTCACCTTCTAAATTTTATCCACTCTCTCTTCGACCATCTAACGTAGTGAGTCCGAGTGATCCGGCTNGAGAAGAGAGGGAATGAGCGACATCCGTTAGTTTACGGACTGTCATTTGACTGTAGCTATCATCCGAACGGTCTGTTCGATTGAGTCTTGTAGGCTATCACAAATCATAGCGGTCCCCTAACTCCTTTTTTGCATATTTATGTGCATAACACGTACATATATGTATATATATATATATATATATATATATAAGACAACGAATATAAAGTGATATAAAGCTATAACAATCTTTTTATTATTTTTTAAGCCCAAAATAGGTTTTTTGAAGTTAATTAATTTCGTTGAACCCTTCATTCGCGTTCGTTTATAGCATTGCTTTTGTTTTAATTACTTCGTTAGCGTAAAAAAGGAATGAATGCATTGGGCATTCCCAAATGAGCAACATCTAAAGTATTAAACTAAGTTGTGCATTTTGCCTTCACTTTTTTTTTCATTTTTTCTAAGTATAGTTTTAGCTAGAGCATTGAAATTGTCTTTGTTTTTTTTTTCTACAGGACGTTTCTTTGACGATTTATTGTACTTTGAAATTTTCCTTTTATGTCCTTCGAAAGAAATCCGATAGATCAGTACTTCGCCTCCCATCCTCCAACCATTGTCTCCAACACAAATTTAGTTTGGTTCAATAGCTTGAGGAATTTCTTGGACTCTAATTTTTAGAAATCGAATAATTCGAAGATTTCATTTGCTTTCGTTCAAAAAGTTTTTCAAATTCTTTTTTTTTCTTGAACCGTTCTCCTCAATACCATCGAAATCCAATCGTTGATGATCAGTTCACTGAAAGGCTATTTACGGAAAAGCGCATCAAAACAGACACTTTGAGGAGTGAATTTCTCGAGAGATGATGATCTACCTTTATATGTCATCGTTATTTACTATCACTATCCTTTTGTGCACAAAAGATGAGGTTACTGTCCTGGTCATATGCAACTTTCTAAATTTATTTATTACATTGAAATGTAATTAGTAAATCGGCGACAAAAAAAAAGGTCGTTGGATCGGATCACGTTGATGATAATCAGTTTTATTCATTAATAAATCATAAATAACTTTTTGCTTTAAATTAAGTCATTAACCTTTCGCGTTAAAATGCATAGATCAGAACTCACCTTTGTTGGACACCATGGTTAGATTTGTTTTGTTTTGTCAGATATCACAGTCATATCTCGTCTTTGTTCGTCATGACGGTCCTTGAAGAAGTTCATTGGATGAAAAGTATCATTAATCAGATTTGATGCCATCAACAATCTAATTTAGATGGCGTTTTTCTGCCAGTTATTTGTTTTTTTTTTAAATCGAAAACTCTCGAGCAGCAGTAGGCATTTCGCGCTTCAGCGGCCAATTTGAGGCTTATATGGGGAGGAAGGAAGGCATACATGCCTAAACAAAAGTGATTAACTTTGACGATGACCCTCTCTTAGGAATCGAATTTTTCGCCGCTAATATTATTCATGCCAATTGCTTGCTTCACGCTTATGCCCGCCTAATTGCTCTTGGTTGCTTCAACGATGCCGTTTGGCCGCTTATATTGCGCAGTTTAAAAGTCAGTTTTATCTGCTGTACTGATTCCGCTGCTTCTTTTTTAATGCTTTTTCTACTAGCGTTGTTTTTCATAGATGAAAGGTGTTGAAACTAATGGGAAAGTGCAATTAGACGAACCAGTGTGATATACGATAAACCCTTGAATTCATTCCCCTTTCTTTCCCCCCCCCCCCCCTCCCCATTTCCTCATAAGAGTATCCACTCATATTCACTTCGAACTTCTGAAGGTGGAGGAAATATGCGCATACGCTTCCCTAATTCAGTCCTTTCGTCAAGAAATTGCGCTTCTTGAATATACTATAAAAATACAAAGTTCTACTTAAATTCTCTCATTCTTGAATTTAATGAATAGAAGGAAGTGGTATAGTTAAGTCTGCAAAACCCTCTTTCCAGCCCTTGTCGCTGCTTATTTTCTTTTCAAAATTTGCACACTCTATGAACTTTCGCGTCTCAGAAGTTTCTCGTGCGTCGCTGAACTACGTGTAAATATGGAACAGTTCGATGTTGGAACGACTTGTCAAGCTTCTCTAGTTGTTAAACGGGAAAGGAAAATTACGAACACTTTTTTCGCTTCATTTTTTACAAGGAGTTTTTTTAAAAGCAATTACAACGTTTTGCAAGGTTTCACAAGGATTTACAAGGACAAAATATTTACAAGGAAACGAAATACTAGCAAACAAGATATTTATAGTGGACAATGAAACAAATTATAAATGTATGCGAGTTTGGTATTACGAGTTGACGAGACAACAACATAAAAGTTTTCCTTCGTAACGAATCGGACTCGATAAATTGAAAGCATAAAATCACTTTATAGTAAAACAAGCGTTTGTGTACCGATAAAAATACTACGCACAAACTGTTCTATTCTTGCTTCAAAAACTTCAATCAGTTAGCAAGTTCGAACTCCGAAGAAATGCGGAACAGAATGTTGCAACGACACGCGACAATTTTGATCTGCCGCGACAATTTTGATCTGCCGTAATTGCCGGACTTTCACTCGTATAGTTGACAACAACTTGTCTTTTCATGTAATTGCCAAAGACTCGCGTCATACAGTTAGTTGAGAACTAGTCGTGTGAATTCAGTTACATTCAGTCGAAAAATCCTGAAATTTTCACCTATAAATTCTAAAACTGTTTTGCAAATATGGTATTTATCCGTTCTCAGTGCAGTTGATATTGAAGAATTCTTTGAATTTTTTAATTTTTCTTCAATTTTTTTCCTAATTCTAGGATTCTTTGAATATATGAAGAATTCTTTAACGCCTTCCAGAGAAGTTGAGAGTCTAAATGTGCTGACGTCAATCGATGAATAAACGCAGGAGAGAGAGAGAGGAAAAAAAAGGTATCCCAAATGAACGGAAGGCCATTCGGAAGCCATAAATGGCTTATAAACACTTCGCAGTTCCTATCGTTGAATAGAACACATCTGTCAAAAGAATTGTGCGCACCGAAAGAAAAAATTTTATGAAAAAGAGGAGGATCTCTTCTAAATCGTTTCAAGTGGGACTAGAGTACGCTTGGTAATGAACTCGCTTTCCGATAGATGCTTTTCGAAAGACAGAATATAGCATCATCAGTAAAGGGATTCAGTTATTCGCTTGTACTCCAAAACAATCAAAAATGAGTGAATTCTCCCAAAATGTGCTTTAAAAGAAACGCTGTTTATTAATATCGTTAATTTGTATACGAAAATATGTAAGTTCGAAGTACCATTTTAGCCCGAATAAAAAATTGATTGAATCGCAGGGTTATTAATCAATAATCTTTTCGTGAAAATTTTTACATAATAATTGATTTACCAACTACTAGATGTCGATAAGATGCGGCAAATTGATCGTTTATTCTTGTCGATCGTTTTATTGCAACTCATGTGAGTATCTCATTTATTGTTATGTGTACAAGATGGTCGAATGAAAGCGTTTAGCAGTAAAGTTTTCAGTGTAATTGAGTAATTTGTAAAGCGTTTCTGCCTAAATTTCGGCTATGTGGAGCAGTAAATGAGCAAATAAATTCGTCCTTCGGAGGAAATTCAAGCGATTTTAATTATCGATAATTTCTGCTTCTTTTTTATGAAACTGAGTAATTGAAATGCAGTAAGTAATCATTTTTGAAGCATATGTACCAGTTAATGTTTTTTATACCTTTCTATTTAAGCTATACCATACTGCTGAGCATAGTTAGCTCATTAGTTTACAATTATTGATTATTTAATTACTTTCTCATCTCCCCTATCATATATAGCCGAGCTTTTCTATACGATTATTTCGACGATCGTATGGCTTAGTTTTGCTGTCATTCGCAACACGTACATACGCACAGACGCATTGGCTAACGGCTGGCACCACCATAAACAACCGATTGAGACGCAGCGTTTCGCTGTCTTGTTCACCATCATTCTAGTACGTCTGCTTTTCATTTTGTTTACGAATTCGATTTCCTAGCCAAGCGTATTTCGTGTTTCGTGTTGGGCTTTGAATTTTTCAGGATTCATGGAGAGCCGGGCAAAAATTCTCATGCATCATCTCTTAATTCATTGCTGCTATTCACCGTTTCTCATATCATTATTTGTCACTTATTTACACACATTTTGTCACGTTATGACGTCATATGCCGCGCTACTTTTATATTCTTTCTATGGAAATCCTGAAACGCATATTCATCTTGTAACAAACACATTATCTTTTTTTTCCGTCTAATCTAGCAGCATATAAAGCAGCTGAGAATCTTTATTCGGAAATAAAGACGAGGATATTGGGGGTGGATTTAGGATCGCAAATTACCATCCCTGTTAATTCCTCTAAACCTCTACACATATATTCACAGCAGTAACCCGAAAGAGCTCCTACTTTGGAATTTGGGCGACCTTACTTTATTTTTTACTTTAAGTATCCGCACTTTGTCAGTTAAATTTCAACTAATGATTCAAGCACTGTAATGCAGTATTATTGGGCATGAAGGAAGCGTTAAATGTGGTCCACATCTCGGTATTACTGATTAAAAGATAGTCATTTATTTTTGTATGACTTCAATTTTATGATATAGCTGATTTCATTCGATTGCTTAACTAAAGCCTTGCAAAAAGCTGCTGAATTGAATCCAGCTACTGATGGCGCTTTTGCTCGTCAGATTAAGGATCGACAGTCATGCTTTCTTTTTCGTTTTCTTATATTTTCGTTTCTTTTTTTCTCAAAACTTTTTTTTCATTCGTTCATATATTTGTATACAGTTGAAAACAATCTTCTACATGCATACATCGATTTTTTGAAAATTATTTCTCTTCGGACGTAACTTCTTTGGTCCTTTTTTTTTGAGTCTTGAGACAACAATCAGAAATAAATCGCTAGCAAACGAATCTTTCACCTTTCGCGTATATAACGGTTCAAATGAATGCCGCAATTTTTTCACAGCGAAACGCACGTGACAAGGAGCTCCTACTTTGGAATTTGGGCGACCTTACTTTATTTTTTACTTTAAGTATCCGCACTTTGTCAGTTAAATTTCAACTAATGATTCAAGCACTGTAATGCAGTATTATTGGGCATGAAGGAAGCGTTAAATGTGGTCCACATCTCGGTATTACTGATTAAAAGATAGTCATTTATTTTTGTATGACTTCAATTTTATGATATAGCTGATTTCATTCGATTGCTTAACTAAAGCCTTGCAAAAAGCTGCTGAATTGAATCCAGCTACTGATGGCGCTTTTGCTCGTCAGATTAAGGATCGACAATCATGCTTTCTTTTTCGTTTTCTTATATTTTCGTTTTCTTTTTTTCTCAAAACTTTTTTTCATTCGTTCATATATTTGTATACAGTTGAAAACAATCTTCTACATGCATACATCGATTTTTTCGAAATTATTTCTCTTCGAACGTAACTTCTTTGGTCGTTTTTTTTTTCTGAGTCTTGAGACAACAATCAGAAATAAATCGCTAACAAACGAATCTTTCACCTTTCGCATATATAACGATTTATATGAATGCCGCAATTTTTTCACAGCGAAACGCACGTGACAAGGAGAAATCAGTATTACATGTGTTTTTAACAAATGAAGAGAACGAGATTCTTGCAAGTAATTATCGATGATTTATTCTTGCAAGTAATAAATAAATAAATATATATTTTTTTTGTTATCTATTTTTTTTGTGATCTATTTTGCCATTTATTTTGTGATCTATTTTCCTTTCCTTCCACCTCCCCCACACCTCTTCACCCTCCTTTATGTTCGCTTATATTTGAAGCACTGAAGTTTCACTTAGGTTCTTAGTGTAGTCCGCTTATTTACCTGAATTTGGGCACTCGCACTCTAAGACCGAATTGTTGCAGTCAACTGGAATCGCATACGAAAATATTTGCTAAAAGCAGTTGTGCAGTAGAGCAAGGTTTCGCAACCATGCTCACATCTTGTTAGCAAGCAACTTCACTCTCTAGAAATGATTAACGATGTTGATGCTTAAAGGTCGAAACCAAAGATCTACTATTTTGAGCCCAATTTCATGTTAACGAGCATTCGGCAACCAAATTCTCTGGCATCGTATGTTTTTTTGAACGTATAACTTTTGGTATGATTAATGTTTAAGAGTTCAAAAACAAAACTCTTCAAACGGCTTCTTTTGGTTTTGCCAGTAAAAAACCAAGAATTCGCAACGAGTGCTAATTGTAACGGAACGATAAATTACCTATTACGACTCGCATTTGCCATGGACATGTCAAAATGATATGTATCTCTTTTTTTGCGTGTGTTTCATGTGATACAAAACAGAGAAAAGTGTTGAAAGAGCTCTGCTTGACTAAAGATTTCCGTCTGAAGCTAACAAAAAATAGGATCGATAAGACGCTTGACATATACTTAGAAGTATTGCTTATATCTTGAGAAGGCGCTTATTCAGGTTTGCGTTTCGAATAAGACGTGCAATATGTGCACAAACATAACAGGGCGCGTCTAAGCTTTCCACTTGCTACGGTCGACATTATTGTAACGCCTTTATCTAGGTGATGCTCTTAATGCGCAGCGCTTATTCATCGTCGCCGGGCTATGTTGCTGTCGGAATTGGAAATGCTTATTATCAATACTACTTACATAGCATCTTTATGCATATGAGATGTAATATCTTACCAATTAATTAAGTTTTTTACGTTCCTAGCTAGATTTTGATTAAGTTTTTAATTTATGGGTTGCTGGATCGGCGATTTGAGTAGGCTGTAATTGGGTAGTTCCTTAAGCGTTTTTTTATGCTCAGCTTCTGTCGTGCTTATTTTGCGCAATGATAAATTTCGAGAAACTCATAGACGTATACATATATGTATCGAATATTTTACGATAATACTTTTCTTTTTTTTGGTTCTTCTAAGTACTACGAACTAGTAATGATGATCGTCTTGTCTAAACGATTTTTCGAATTATACCTTAAACGTCAAAAAAAAAATCACAAATTGTGGGCATTTTAATTAATTTTTATTACATTTTAAATTTAGCCAAGTTTGTTAATCGGTCAGTTTTTTTTGTTGTTGTTTATAAACCGAAACAAAAATACATACCATCTTTTGGGCAATCAGCAGCACTATTGAGAAACAAAGTGATCAGAAGAGAGATGCATTGCTCACATAATGCTTCAGCGTTGTGCTATATGTTTTCGTGAATATTAAGAGGACGTAGCGCGAAAACGAGTTTGATGTTGTCTATTGATCTTCAATGTTTAGAAGTATCGTTTGTGTGCATTCGTTACCAACGAATCGCTCTAGTAGACATTATTGTCGTTATAGCATCGACAAGGAGCGCTTGTTGAACGTTCTTTCTATTTATCATCTTACCCAATGTAATTCCTGGGATATTTTTTTCTTGTATTTTTTTTGTTTTTTTTTAAATAAAAAATCGGTTTGTTTCTTCTTGTATTCAACACAGAAATATTTCCATCCTAAAATGAAAAGTAATTAAGATTTACTCCGAGGTCAAAAATTGCAAAAATATGCGAGCTCGAAATAGATGAAATTAATTTTTATCTGTGGAAAGAAATTTTCCATTGTCGTTCTATAAATAACACTCATTGTCCACCGATATTGTCATCATATGCGAGTGTACATATATTTTTTTGCATTTGATATATTAGCAGAGCGATACCAGATAAGGAAAGAAATAAAATGCTGTATTTGGCCATTTTTTAAAATACCTTCTGCTGCTCACATGAAGAGCGGTTGATATGTACATTCTTATTCGATTATGGTTCGGGTATGGCATATGCATCGACGGTGTGCAGAGAATAGTGAAAGCTGTCGGTTTGAGTTGGTATGACTGGAATTATTTTCTGCAAAAGTGTTTCTGGACCTAGGAAATAATTCTTTGGGAGACCATTTTGGCCACAAGAAGAGATGACCAAAAAGTTGTGAGTAACTCGGTAGGAAAGTTATTGTTGGTGAATGACTCGGTCGGATGTCCACCAAATTTGGCTGAGGTGAGACAAAAACTAAAATAGTGAGAGGGAAAGGGAACAGAGGGGTGACGAGCAAAAATTGAAGAAGCAGTCCCAGTCAGTGTCTGTCTGTGATGGGCCATTGCAGTATTTTAATCTCGAACAGTATCGTCCTAGTCATTCAGATTGAAAGACGACAAAAATAGTAGCACTTATGAAGTCATATGAGAATGTGCACCTGCAATGCGGTAGGAGCAGTCGGATAAAAAAAATATAACGTTCATGACACTGAGCGAGAAAGCCCATTACTATTTTCGCTTGTCGTCATATCTTCAAAACATTAACAACTGTCTCTTTTTTCTGAAAATATGACAATTTTTTTTTCGGAGTCGTTTTTGCTGCTTTGAAACGATAGCAGTAATACTTTTCCTGTACCCTCAATTTCACCGCTTCCGGATGTGCATGATTTTCCATGGAACAAACAATGAATTCTTGTTGCGAACTTCACATGTTTTTTTTTAGAATTTTTCTTTAAAAATACTTTTTTGAATCCTAAATTTTGACTCACATACTTTATCATTTGTACGCTTTTTGTACCATTTCTAGTATGATCGGCATATAGGCATCCTTAAGGAGATAAGAATACTCGAATCGAGATTTGTTTTCGACGTTATTATTGCTTTGCTTTTATAAATTGTTTTAATGTGCAAAAAAAAAAAAGATCCATTCTTTGATTGTTTGTCAACGAATATAACGTAACAGATAAATGCTGGTCGCTATTTCGAGTGAATGTGAGTCGTTACGGTATTATGTTGTCGTATTTCCATGTGAATCTCCTTACTTATTTTCTAAATATTATTTTCTTTATTTTTTCCAATTTTATGCAATTTTCCAGAAATCCCTCTAGCTTGAGCTAAACGAACAAGCCAACTCTTCATCTTCGTTTGACGATTCGTCAGTTGAATTCTTGCATATGTATGTCTCGATAATAAATGTATTCCAATTTCAAGTTTGCAACGGCGTACATGCGAGGATTCATGTTTGCTGCAATCGGTTTGTCATATTCGGTAAAAAGCGTTGCGTTTTTACCGAATATGCAAAAAACAAAAGGCATCTTAAATCACCAGTACTTTTCCTTCCCCCTTCTGCAGTCGCTTTAGATGGTTGCCGGCCATATTGTGATATTCTTAAACATACGCTTGAGTTAACTATTGATTTCGAAATCATGAATGGATTATATTTAAAATTTCTCGAATGCAGCCTGAAAAACTTTTTCTAAAAAACTTCAAAAAAATTTGATGTGCTCAAAAAAATTTTTTTGTGAAGGATTAAAGAAGCACAATTTTTTAAAACATATTCCTATGTCTCATATATTTCATATTCTGCAAAACATAGTTGGAGGGACTTATACAAAACAGGTCGTCATTCTCAACGTTTTACATTATGTTCAGATGATAGTTTCGAGTTTTCCCCAAAATTCGTTTCACCAAAATTTGATGCTTTGGATTTAGCTCGCTTTTCATTACGTATATTACGTTTAATTAATTACATAAATTGTTTTTAATTCATTTCATTACATAAATTCATTACGTAAAAGAACTTTCCATTACGTAAGTCCCAGTTGAGCATCAAAAGCGCTGGCACATATACGATTTCCCTCAGAAAGGTGCCATCAGATGTAATTGGACGACAGGAAATGTGCAAGTGAGCCCTTCTTGAAAGAGTCACATTAAGTGATAAAAGTAAGAAAAACATTCTTTTTTTCGTCACGTACACATCCGCACTAGCTACAGCGTTGAGACACAACATCGTCATATGAGTGCAATTGATGTTTCAAATCGATCAGCAGTATTGATTTCGCGCACTGAACAAAAACCAATATGTCAGCTGTTTCGCTTGATCGTCGCGTTGCAAAAGTGGATTGTAGCATCTACTCATTTTGTTGCAAAAGTGGACGTAGCACCCACTCATTTTGTTGCAAAAGTGGACGTAGCACCCACTCATTTTGTTGCAAAAGTGGACGTAGCACCCACTCACTTTGTTGCAAAAGTGGATCGTAGTATCTACTCATTTTGTTACAAAAGTGGGTCTTAGTATCTACTCATTTTGTTACAAAAGTGGATCTTAGTAACTACTCATTTTGTTGCAAAAGTGGATCGTAGTATCTACTCATCTCGTTGCAAGAGTGGATATTAGTCTCTACATCTAAGCAGTTCCATAAATTTAAAAATGAGTCAAGGTCCTGAAGAATTTCTCAGTCCGTTTTATATTTTCTGCTTTTCCTTGCAAAAAAAACGATTGTTTCTAGTTGAGAGTTATGCGAATTGCTCATTCTCAGGTTTCGAAATTTTTCGATGAGAATTAGTTTTAAAATTTTGTGGATAATTTCACACGGCGTCCTAGCGTGAACATTATTACTTTTCGATGTACAGTATTAGTCATTTATGAAAAATTACTATAAGGTTTTTTTTCATTAAACTTTTACTTTTTCTGAAACATTTTTTTTCTACCTCAAGTAAGCAATCAAATTTCCTCATGTTTTCTTTCATAGCGACAATTTATGCATAAAATTATTGCATAGGGCATTCGTATTTTTTTCTCGCTAAATTTTCCAATTCGATCATCAATCGAGATCCATTATCGATTTTTAATTTCATAGTTTCGACTAAGTGAAATGTTGGACCGAGATTTTGTGTTACATTGGATGATCTAGTTGTTTATTTGTTCGGTCATATTCTCGTTTTTTTTTTTGTGTATGAGTACCGATTGTTGCCCTCATATAAGAACACTTTTTTCGGTCTATCAAATAGCCCACAGCTTTTTGTCGTAATTTCATCCAAAAATATAACTGTAGAACGTGTGAAAAAAAAATGTGTGTGTTTCACATGGGAATTATGATTTATTTTACTCATTTATTCGATACGCTCTCTTTAGTTGATTCAGCACATTTGTTGCTCTATGAAACGAAAATTTTTTCTTTATTGATTTCGAGTGAAAACCGAAATCCGGTTTTCACTTTTTAAGGGCCATTTTAAGGCGCATTTAATTACGTGATGATTTAGGCGTAATTTGATTGTGCAAAGTTTTTCAACGGCTGATAGATATCGTATCAGGAGACTTTATTGCTGAGAGTTCATTTTAATCGACTTGTATTCTCTAAGCAATCATATTTGTTGCGCATATCGATAATAACATTTCGTGCTTTGAGATGTGCTTACTCAGACTAGAAAACTTTGTTTAGATAACGTATTTATTTGCTAAAGTTCGTATTTGCTATATATCCATGAATTATAACAGAGAGCGTCATTAAAAATTAGTGAACGTTTAGTGGATTCATAAAATAATGAGTGATCTTGTTATGTTCGGTATATTAATTGTTATTTATGACCGATGCTTTGCTATGCCGATTGTAATATATTTTGAACCATTTTCCTTGCCAAAAAATTTCAAGCAAATAAGCGATCAATAAATTCTTATACGTTTTAGACAATGTATTAAATTTTCGGCCAATTCCCAAACTGTTTTAAGTAATCCATTTGTTGTTACTGATTGAAGTGCTTTAAATTGAACTGAACTGGATTGTTTATTTTTTCCATGATAAACATGAACTGTCCTTAGTAAGCTTATTAAGCTTGTTGATTTTGAGTCGAACAAATTTATGCACATAGTAATGAGCATTCGTTAAAATATATTTCCCCCGAAAAAATAAAAAATCCCCCGAGAGGCAAACATCGTGAAAAGTTTGCACAGCTGATGACCATTCTCTATTAGGCAATAAATCCATGACGAGCAGCGTTACATCTGGACCGCCTTTTCGATCGAGCAACGCTACATTTAGACCACCTTTTTAAAAACTCGAAGCCGCAACTCCAACAATCATTTGCGATCATGGAACGAGGAGCTCGAGACGTTGAAATTATAGCATCACGCGGTCGCAGTGCGAGTGCAATTTTGTTATAAAGCCTCGTGCACCATCAACGCTCGGCTTTGAAAACGAGAATAGAGGCGTTAGAAGATTGCTTTCATGCACTGTTGTTATTTTATCGATTTTTGTTTTTTAATTGATTGATCGAAACGTGCATTCACATAATGATCGAAAGTGTTATTGTTGGTGTCGTACTCAATCGCCTGTACTCTTAGAAAAAACGAGTACAATGTAATGGTGGGTTGGTATTTAGAAGAATCGAGTTAGATGAGCTCATTGATCCTCTCTCACTCCCTACTTCGCTTCCCTTTCCTCCACTCCCCCCTTC
>JPKZ01001194.1:127377-137811 GCA_000803305.1 Toxocara canis | reverse complement strand
GCGGCTGAGCGAGGCCCTAACCCTTATGAGGAAGCTCATTGACACCTAACCTCAGCAGTCCACATTTCAACATCGACAATTTTCATTCACCACAAATAGCCGCAATCAGCAGCAATTCGAAAGTGCACTTTCTAAGCTCTATTTTATAGCAGCGCACATTTAATTAATTCACCTACATGAAAGGCGGCGAAATGAAAACTGAATTTATAATGAGCTAATTTCATTTCTTTTCCTTCTTACCGTCATTATTAAGCAATTTCAAAGGAATTTAAAGCGAATCTCTAATTCTAAAAAAAAAGAATTTCCGGAAATTCTGATCATAAAAAAGCAATAGAACAATGGAAATGGAAAATTTTGATGAAGGATATCTGAAAAGAATTGAAACAAACTAGCTGATTGATTTCTTTGCTAGACGCTAAATAGCATTTCGAAGGCAAACAACCGATAAAATACAAGATCAAGGTCAACTAGTTTTTTTGACGTTTAATTCTCATAATGTGCAGATCAAAAAGCCTACTTTTCGAGTGTACACATATTTTGATTTTTCGACGTGATGACATATCGATGTCCGGCAAGCAACTATTTACATTCAACGTCTTGTAGCAATTAGTTAGACATGAGACACTTAGTTGGATACTTAAGAGACATGAGACTACCGTAATGTTGAGGACACCCCTTCGGCTCCATACTGTCTTTATACAGTTAGACGGGGCTAATTTAGATCCGAACTGTGGGTATTTAGTCAACATAGTACAGGAAATGAGGAAGCCGAGTTTTGCTCGAAGATAGGATCACCTTTGCGATATGCGCAAGTGAAAATTCTTTGAAGACGAGATCGATCTCTATTGCTAGATCAAAAGAATTTAGGATGGTTTTGTTCTATACATTAGAGCGTTCATCTTCATACTCTGATTGATGAAATCATATTGGCCCCGTTATCGAAGGGAATTTGATGTCAAAACAAAGATAGATGAGAGTATTCAGTTTCACCAATCAGCCTTCGATTTTTTTTTTGCCGCAGCAGTGTCTGGAGAAATACTCGTTGATCCTAGATCCTAACCATCTACTACTTCTTCTAGGCTGTTTGAACGAAACGAAGTGATCATAAATGTTGTTCCGATCGGTACCCTTCGATAAGGATATGATACTTTATAAGTTATTTCATTTCGAGATAGCCGTTAAAATTTGTAAAAATTGGTAAGGACATGGGGCCATAAGCCATGTTCATCCTCTCGACTGACCCACTCAATTCTGCTTTTCAAAAAGCGTTTGAAATCAGCAATTTACGTTTTTTTTAATGTTCTTATGCTTACAACTTCGACGTCTGCCAGTACTACGGACTGTTCGAGGCACAGCGATCCCAAGTGAACATCCAGTGCATATCATAAATGAGCACCTGTCTTTCGCAATTTTGAAAAACTTTTGTGAGCCATCACTTTTTGAAAAAATTTAGCGAGTTACAATTGTACGATCAGAAAAAGCATAAAACTAAGGAGAAAATCAGCAAAGAAAAAAACAGTTCACTGGCTTGCAAGCGCTAAAAGCCGTAAATTTTATGCTCATGAATGATTTTTATTGAGAATTTTCCAAAATTATTCGGAAAACTGCCAGTTCTCTTTCACAGTGCAAGCCTATTTACCACCGGCTAAGGGTCACTCGTTTTAATTTGTAGAATCCGCGGATGGTCTGTCCAGTTTAATGGCATACAGTGTCCAAATACGACCCGATTACGTTCGTAGAAATATGGCGAATACTGGCAATAGGCTGCCGCCCATAGCAACTTGAATGATTTGGTATTCGTCAACATCGGTTCGATTACTCGGCAAATCGCTGGCTAGAGAGCGCAATTATTGTGACGTCCTTACAATGTAAATATGAGCTCACTTAGTAAAAAGCATGCATCAGCCGATCGGCGGACATACCGGCAACCACTAAAATGTGTTTGCTTATATAAATGTGATAGCCGAACCTTGAGGAGAAAATCGTTTGTCTTAGGATGATACTTTTGGAACAACCTCTAGCATAGAGACGTTAGAACAGAATTTTCAACGTACCATAAAATTGTTCCTGATTCTTATCATTCCATTAATTGCTTCGATTAGCATAAGAGATTGAAAATATCCTAGCTAATTATTCTAACTTCGTGCAAATCTTTTCTTTCACATACCTAAGTTTCGTTCTAGATGTGAGTGGCCACACGGGACAGCTACCAAAGGTATTATCTTCTTTGAGCCAAAGCATATATATATATATACATATTATAGCATATATATATTTGAGCCAAAACATATATATATACATATAGATATACAAAGCATATATTAGCATATATATACATATATATACATGTATATATATATGTATGTATATATATATATATATATAAGCGGCTAATCTACTGAAAGATCGGACCACGGAATACAACACAGGGGAAACCAGGGGAAAAACGGGAGTAATCAAATTTTTTCCTGAGTACAGACTACAAAGAAATTATAACCCCACCCCTCATAAATGCGACCCACTGGCTTTCACTCGAGGCTTCTCGTTGAAGGCGACAAAAGGCCGAATTTGCAAAATGTCCCATGATTGAATTTGCAAGGGCAAGAGCGCTTCTGAATGCGACCATTTTCACTCTTACAGCACAAAAACGCACACTCAATCGGAACTTGGTGCAAGCAACCACTGCCGACTCGTTATTCGTCGCAGATAAACCTTCGGGTTATTTGCATTGCTTCATATCGTTTGCTGTTCATCATTACTGTTTACTGAACGTTTGTTGTATGGAAGTACGAAGTTCTTGTCGCTTGAGCTTTATGGAAAATTCCAAGAATGAAATTGCAAGGGCGATGGTTAATCTAAGCGCTACGGTGCGATCGGATCTAATGAAGGGGAACCGTGACACTTGCAATTTGCACGAATAATCTGCTTGTACATGAGCGTAAAAGCTGCTCAGTTACACTACCTGTTGGGCGCTAGAAGATGCGACCATATCGTATAACACTTCGAACGCTGATCAAAGCGATCACAGAATGCCTCTAAGGTCTTCCCGGATGGTTAGGTGTTGTTTTCCACATCCAACAATGGTACCATGTGCACCATCATGACTCATGCACTGAAATCCTTGGCAGTGTTGCAAGAAACAACTATCTTCATATGCACAATTGCATAATAAAGTATNGGGACGTTAGAGAAAGCCTTCATTAAGGCACCGGCTTTAATGTTTTTTTAAAATTGAATAAGTTAACCTGAGGTGCACACATGGCATTGGAAGAAGCTTGGTGCTTTAATGAGCTTCTAGACCGAAGTAGACACTTCGTTGTCTTTCTTTGATGGCCTATATAGCCCATTTCTCATTAGAACCGAAAGCATGTCGAAGCATATCGACAAAGAGATTCATTTACTTAATGCAGTTTCATTTAGTTCGTTGTTGATTGTTGAAATACTGCATCGTAACGAAGCTGTTCAATCCATGTTTTATGGATGGTATTGTTCAAACCGTTCACGTACATCAATGAACTCTTCCAATAAATAAGAAATACCGCTGATAACCACTTTTTCCGGTAAGAATTAACCATTTTTTTAACCCTTTTTCTGTCAGAAAAAACACGGAAAAAACATTTCCTCTCAATTTTCATTTTCTAAAAAAACATTTTCCATCTCAAAAAAAACCATTTAACCATTTTTCCATTTAAAAAAAAACCATTTAACCAGATTTTCCATTTTTCAAACCACACAAAAAACCATTTAACCACATTATGTCTTTCCATTTTTCTGATAAGCGCTCATAGTAGGAAACATTGCATTTTCAGCGTTTACTCGTCTGTATAGCAGCTGGCCTTATCAACACGAAAAAAAAACCCATTCATTAAATAAAATAACAAAATTGCGTAAGCAAGAAAAATATATAACTAGTTTTTACGAATTTTCAGCAGATGAAAAAATAAATAAAATGAACGAAATGCAACACATTCGAGAAACATTCATCAGTAAATTCATTTAAAAAAAAGTAAGGCTTTTGCGAATTGAAAACTGAATTGAACATTAAAAAAGACGGAATTGTATTCTATGAAATCAATGAAATTTATTTCAACACAACGATTATATGTCGTATAAATAAAATTGAGAAAACTTATATGAATTTCGTTACGTGAAGCAATTAGAGAGCGAAATCGTACAATATTGAAATGGGCGAGTTATTTTTGGTACAATAGAAAAAGTGGGCAAATTACGCTAATTAATTAATTATTAATTAATTAAAAGCTTTCTTTTCGAGTCGATCGAATGCGCACAATTAGAAAACAGCTCTATTCATTCGATTGGTCATTGTTCACATTCCACTAAAATCGATCATCACATCGAATAGCTTTTTGAATGGAACAAGAAGTGACATAAAAGAACGATGAACGAGCAATGATGGCTTTGCGTTCTTTTTTTTTTTGATTAAAAACTGTCCTCAAATCGACATTGTTTTTGAGGGCGATAATTGCCGAAGGCACAAAACGCAATTGGCTAAAGCTGGAATTTCATGTATCTATTCTTTTCTCATTGTACAAATTGCTATCTGTACCATAAACTTATGCGACGGAGATTTTTTGCCTATACCAACTATACTGTGTACAATCGTTTACTTTGTACTATACATGTATACAATGCATAAAGATTCTTGTATTGGCGAAAAGACTAAGGCTGAAGTTGGAACTGAATTCTATGCCAGTCTCAGCCTCAGCCTCAGTTACGAACTATGAAGTCTTTGTATGACTAATTGTTGGTAATTCTACTGAACCAGTGAACCATGTTTCCTCTAGTTGCATACTTCTTTATCGCTCATACGTGTTTTTGTGTTTAAGCCGCTGGATGATACTAAGTAATTCATTTTGCATACTCGCTAATAGTAAAAACGATTCCTATGCGATAATGTGAGTCCCTATCTATTTAGGCATTCGTTATGTGTACTGTATATTCCATCACTTGTACTATATGTTCAATCACTTGTGCACTGAGCATTTTCATTAAATGACACATGAGACCATTTTTATCGTTTTCTTTCAGCTGCAAACCACGTGACCGCAAAAACGACTACAAATGCGACTCATGCTTATGGAAAGCTTTTAGAATCGGCGGCCATTTGCACTCTTGAAGTTCGAAAGCCCACATGTTGTTTTCTTCGAAAGTGATCTCGTGCGCAACGAAATCACTCTTACAATGACGTCATTTGCCTCTCAAAGAAAAGACTCCACTTCAAGAAGAGTTAAACGAAACAATCGGATTACTGGAATGCTAGTGTGATCAGAATCTGGATGTGCTAAATGCAAAGAAAAAGCTTATTGGGATTAGTTATAGCCCACGCAGTTCGCCAATACTTACGCTTTCGCCATATTCATCATAATACCATTTATTATGATCGAATAGCTGCTGTGAGAATAAGTTACTTGGTGATTACGACCAAGGTAATGCGTCTTAACTGTACAATTGGCTAAGATGAGGTTTACGAGCCATGGATTGGCTATGACGATGGTCTAATGGTCTCATCGGCTGTAGTACTGAAAGAAATACTGTCACATTCAAGTTATTCGGTGTATGCAGTGAATATGCAGTGCTATTCGCAAAATTGATAATGAGCCAAACGACTAATGAATTGGCGAATAACACCCATCCAGTAACGTTGATTGTTCTGCTGGCTTGATAAGATGATAATTTTTAAAAGTTCGATTTATGAAGGGATCGATTCGAGATAACTTGAGATTCGGATCGATGAAAATCGCCATTAAACATAAGAATTCAAGAGAACATGCAAATACGAAAATTACGGCGATACGGCGATATGACGATACGGCGATACGCCCTAACTTTGAAGCTGCACATCACAGAACCTATGGAACAAGTACGATGCACGGGAAGGGCTTCTTGAATTTATAATATTAAAATGCTGCGTTCCTCCCAAAAGAGCTGTTCATTTGCGTCACAATACGTCACCACAATGTGCTTTGATCCTCAATAAATTCGCCTTCAAGCGCACGCAATAATTCCCATAAAATCTATTACACACATTTTCCAAATTCTCATCCGCTATCCCCTCTCTCCATTCTCGTAAATTACCCAGTCAAATCATTTACTGCTTCAGCTATCAAAGAGTAAAAAGGCAAAAGTTGGTGTTGATTGCCCAGCCGCTATCCCAGAACAAGTACCTGCACGAATTAGATCGACTTATATTTAGAAATCCGAATAACTTCAGTGCGTTCCTAACGATTCGCTTTTTTTCGTCCCACAGTTAAATTTGTTCCTTTATTTTTCTTTCATTTTTTTGCTCGAGTGAAATGGAAAAACAGGCTGAACTGGAAATTTTTTACTGATTGGGAAATTAATTAGGAAAAAAGTTAATTAAGTGTTAATATCGAAAAAGTTCCAAGGAAAAAAAACAAAAGGTAAGCTCAAGCTTGTGAAAAGCCGACCTAGCACACAGAATATTAAGTTAAGTTTCAAATGCATAACAATAAGTTAGTCTTTCTTTCACTACTCAGTTCATATATACAAATTAAGTAATACTAATATAAACGTTTAGAGTAATTTATAAAAGCAAAAACATTGTTACAATTGACGCAAAATTTGCAATATACGAGAAGTTTTATCGTTGAACTGAGCTCAGCAAAACGCAAGGAAATTCGTTAAATAAAACTCAAAAATTGATTAACTACCATGCAAACATGAACGAAAAATGAAATAAGCTTATTTGCGCAACAATATACTTGTTGACATTCGCACTCCAATTTCTCTTGCTTAGAATGTAATCAGAAAAAGAAAGAAATGTGTCGTAATTGGAGGAGGGATAAACGCTCGATTCAGTTGAATATTTTCCTTTTCGAATCGAATCGAAATCGAAATCGAAATCGAAATCGAATCGAATCGAAATCGAAATCGAAATCGAATCGAATCGAATCGCTCAGCCTCAGCCTCAGTTACGAACTCTGAAGTCTTTGTATGACTAATTGTTGGTAATTCTACTGAACCAGTGAACCATGTTTCCTCTAGTTGCATACTTCTTTATCGCTCATACGTGTTTTTGTGTTTAAGCCGCTGGATGATACTAAGTAATTCATTTTGCATACTCGCTAATAGTAAAAACGATTCCTATGCGATAATGTGAGTCCCTATCTATTTAGGCATTCGTTATGTGTACTGTATATTCCATCACTTGTACTATATGTTCAATCACTTGTGCACTGAGCATTTTCATTAAATGACACATGAGACCATTTTTATCGTTTTCTTTCAGCTGCAAACCACGTGACCGCAAAAACGACTACAAATGCGACTCATGCTTATGGAAAGCTTTTTAGAATCGGCGGCCATTTGCACTCTTGAAGTTCGAAAGCCCACATGTTGTTTTCTTCGAAAGTGATCTCGTGCGCAACGAAATCACTCTTACAATGACGTCATTTGCCTCTCAAAGAAAAGACTCCACTTCAAGAAGAGTTAAACGAAACAATCGGATTACTGGAATGCTAGTGTGATCAGAATCTGGATGTGCTAAATGCAAAGAAAAAGCTTATTGGGATTAGTTATAGCCCACGCAGTTCGCCAATACTTACGCTTTCGCCATATTCATCATAATACCATTTATTATGATCGAATAGCTGCTGTGAGAATAAGTTACTTGGTGATTACGACCAAGGTAATGCGTCTTAACTGTACAATTGGCTAAGATGAGGTTTACGAGCCATGGATTGGCTATGACGATGGTCTAATGGTCTCATCGGCTGTAGTACTGAAAGAAATACTGTCACATTCAAGTTATTCGGTGTATGCAGTGAATATGCAGTGCTATTCGCAAAATTGATAATGAGCCAAACGACTAATGAATTGGCGAATAACACCCATCCAGTAACGTTGATTGTTCTGCTGGCTTGATAAGATGATAATTTTTAAAAGTTCGATTTATGAAGGGATCGATTCGAGATAACTTGAGATTCGGATCGATGAAAATCGCCATTAAACATAAGAATTCAAGAGAACATGCAAATACGAAAATTACGGCGATACGGCGATATGACGATACGGCGATACGCCCTAACTTTGAAGCTGCACATCACAGAACCTATGGAACAAGTACGATGCACGGGAAGGGCTTCTTGAATTTATAATATTAAAATGCTGCGTTCCTCCCAAAAGAGCTGTTCATTTGCGTCACAATACGTCACCACAATGTGCTTTGATCCTCAATAAATTCGCCTTCAAGCGCACGCAATAATTCCCATAAAATCTATTACACACATTTTCCAAATTCTCATCCGCTATCCCCTCTCTCCATTCTCGTAAATTACCCAGTCAAATCATTTACTGCTTCAGCTATCAAAGAGTAAAAAGGCAAAAGTTGGTGTTGATTGCCCAGCCGCTATCCCAGAACAAGTACCTGCACGAATTAGATCGACTTATATTTAGAAATCCGAATAACTTCAGTGCATTCGTAACGATTCGCTTTTTTTCGTCCCACAGTTAAATTTGTTCCTTTATTTTTCTTTCATTTTTTTGCTCGAGTGAAATGGAAAAACAGGCTGAACTGGAAATTTTTTACTGAGTGGGAAATTAATTAGGAAAAAAGTTAATTAAGTGTTAATATCGAAAAAGTTCCAAGGAAAAAAAACAAAAGGTAAGCTCAAGCTTGTGAAAAGCCGACCTAGCACACAGAATATTAAGTTAAGTTTCAAATGCATAACAATAAGTTAGTCTTTCTTTCACTACTCAGTTCATATATACAAATTAAGTAATACTAATATAAACGTTTAAAGTAATTTATAAAAGCAAAAACATTGTTACAATTGGTGCAAAATTTGCAATATACGAGAAGTTTTATCGTTGAACTGAGCTCAGCAAAACGCAAGGAAATTCGTTAAAGAAAACTCAAAAATTGATTAACTACCATGCAAACATGAACGAAAAATGAAATAAGCTTATTTGCGCAACAATATACTTGTTGACATTCGCACTCCAATTTCTCTTGCTTAGAATGTAATCAGAAAAAGAAAGAAATGTGTCGTAATTAGGGAAGGGATAAACGCTCGATTCAGTTGAATATTTCCCTTTTCGAATCGAATCGAATCGAATCGAAATCGAAATCGAAATCGAATCGAATCGAATCGAAATCGAAATCGAAATCGAATCGAATTGAATCTTTTATTTTGTCGATAGGCAAGGACTACCTTTACTAAAATACAAAGATGATACAAAGGAGTACAATCAGATACAAATATTTCTTTTGTAGTAAACTATAGTGCGAAAGCATGTTATATCATGCGTTAATTGAACAATACTAATTAATTATAGGCTCATTGTTAGTGTCAGATATAAAATAGGAATGAAAAAGAAAAGGTGAAAATTCGACTGATTTATCGAGATCACCTCAATTAACCTTTTCGATGACTGATGTTTCTGTACAGTATTTCAGTATGTTTATGAAATTTTCGCACTTATGGAACGTAAATTATCGCATAAAAACATGGAATAAAAATGAAAAGAGCCAAATGAAAAAAAGGTGAAATATCGGAAAATGGATGAAAAAAGTTTAGAAAAAAAAAGAAAAATCTGAACTTATGGTAATGTAAATAGTTCTTTAAAAAAGAGAAGAAAAATGAACTAATTTTAAGTTAGCGCAATACAGTTTGTTAGTATAAATTATTTCTAGCAATCTTTCAATTCCATTATTTTCCTTTCCCGTTATTCTTCTTTTCATCTTACCAAATAACTTTTCTCAAAAGGAATCACTCTTTTTTCTCTCTATGAAAGAGAAAATAGTGAATAAAACGATAAAAAAATTGCAATGAAAAGTATACCAGGAAAATGAAGAAAAATTTTGAAAAAGGACTTGAGAGGAAGTGAAAAATTTGGGAATATTATATGATTTCCTAGTTGTTTGAAGTGATCTAATCGACTTAGGAAGTGATAATTAAGGCTGTAAGTAATTTAAGTCAATTCTTTTTTTTTAAACCATCATGTGAGGATTTTATGTTCTTCAAAAATTACAAGTTAAAAGGTATATTTTTATGAATTACCTGTTTTGCGAACTGCTAAATTTTCTTTAAAAGTGGAAATGAACTTGAATCATATAAGTT
Source organism: Toxocara canis (assembly GCA_000803305.1). NCBI lineage: Eukaryota > Metazoa > Nematoda > Chromadorea > Rhabditida > Toxocaridae > Toxocara > Toxocara canis. The sequence continues at coordinate 127,708 of JPKZ01001194.1, read as the reverse complement.
CAGTTACTTGGTTAGGTATCCGTCAACTAACTGTGTTAGGTTCAATGCCGTTGCCTCGTTGAAAATTTGCTGAAAGGAAACGAAATTAACGCTTGCCAAACTTCGTTGTTTACGAAAAAAAAACAAAACAAAACAAATGATTCTTTTCATCAAAAGTAGTTAAAAGTTAAGGGAACGATTATTTAGCAAGTAAAAAAGTAATCAACGATTACTTTAAAGTCAAAATTTTTGGAAATTTATTTTGCATAGTTGAGTTGACGATAGATGTATCGCTGATCATTCGTAATTCTTCTGAAGCTGAAACGATCGTTCATTTGCAAAAGAAATTTGA
>JPKZ01001194.1:90682-115117 GCA_000803305.1 Toxocara canis | reverse complement strand
ACAATAGTCGAGAAGAGAATTGTGTCAAACGTTGATGTCGTACGTTTTTATTCCGGTCGGTCGGTCGAAATGTTTAAGAGTATTTTGGAGTTTTGAGAGCTGGTTGCGGTTAAACTAACCAGTGTGTTCACCATCATGGAAAGAAGAGGGTCGAAGAATTAGAAACAGAGCATAAATGAATGCTATTTGTTTGTATGTTCGAATTCATCGATAAATGGGAATGTTACAGAATCCTGTTAAGTCAGCGTGATCATCGTCTGACCGGAAATCAATACGTAATCTCAGGTCTCGAGTCGATCCCAGACGCATAAAAAGTGATCGCGTGATCGCTTATAGTTTCCTCACACATTTAGTTTCTTCTTGATTTCGATATGCTTTTGCAGTGTGTAATTGTATTGTAGTATTGAATAAATACATCTTTGAAAGCGTTGATTGTTTGCCATCGGAAAAGAGCTTTTTTATACCCATTAACATATTTTTCATTCTATTGATGGTTGGTCATGGACGTTTGTTGAAAAGTAATGAATGAGCTTGAATCGATTATGTGCTTCTATAGAGGGTAGTGAAATGGAGTGGGGCACAGACCGTGAACCTTCCATACTCTCTGTCCAGTGTGTCCTATGGGTGTTGAGTTGATAGTTTAGGAAATTTAATTGCTTCATTTCGAGATAGGTTGATTGGCTCATGGATCTGTGTGCTGATAGGTTTGACTTGCCGTTCCGCCTTCGTCTCGCTGTTATCGCGATTCTTCATAAGACGAAACAAGTTCAGTTAGTGAAGGAAATGACAAGGTGAAGAGAGATTCGAAATCGAGGTGAATATCTGATGCACTTAAATAAATAAATTGTTGGCGTTGGCAGTCGAAACCGTTTCGGGTTGTTTTGGCCACGAGGAACCAGTAATAAGTTTTAAACGGCTAAAGGTAACGTTAACGGATCAGTATGACGAGAATTCGGATGAGCCTAGTTTGTCGGTAAACGGCGAGTGTAGGTGTTAAATTTTCTTTCTAGTATGTTATGAGGTAGTCGCAACACCGATGTATCATGACTCTTTAAAATTTTCCTGATCGACTTATCACACCGTCAATTGCTGTTGAAATACATCGAAAATTGACATGATCGGTGGACAGTTTTGATAGTTTTTATAGTCGCACACTATTAGTTATCATAAAATAGGGGATGAATTGGCAAATTATAGTGGGATACTCAGAGCAACTTCAAAAGTGTGGACAAAATCGTAGGAATTCATCGCTGTCTATGTTTAGCTGAGAATGAACGCTCGAATTAATCTCTGTTCCAAACGGAGCTTGTCTGTCATTGGACTCCACTAGTATTCTGCAATAGCGCTCTTTAGCTCAGACATATTTTTCAGCTTGACATTTCTTTTGAAATATTTACTGGTATGTTGTCTATTGGGTTTAAGAGAAAGGCTAGAAAATTTTCGCCTCCTCACATTGGCGATAACGGTTGTAATGTGGAGAAAGTTCGGGTGGGTCTTGATTTGTTGGTGATTATTGCTTTTCCACACGTAAATTCATTTGTTATGATGTGGTGAAGCGATCTGATCGCGTAGAACTTAGTATATCTCGGCTGGTCACAACGGATCGGGTATATCTCGGCTGGTCACAACGGATCGGGTATATCTCGGCTGGTCACAACGGATCGGGTATATCTCGGCTGGTCACAACGGATCGGATAATACCGAATGTGAAAGAAATAACTTTTTAACGATTTAATTTCGAGGCATGGAACCGTTTGTGTTACATAACTGTATAAATGAATGGCCGGCAATGAAATGGACGCTCGAGAGTCTCAATGAGATCGTTTGTGCATCGTCGAGCAAAGAACCTCTAAAAGTACGCTTTGGGACGAAAAAACACTTGAGGGGTAAGGTAAGAATCGTTGTGCTATTTTAATTGACATTCTCATAATTCATTTACGCTAAGCGCTGTTTATTTTTGATGATTGATATTTTGCCATTAAACTTTCCCTTGATTATGATACAATCATTGAGGCAAATTCATTTTGAAAATCTTGCATATTGAATGCGAATCAATATGTTGATTTGTTGCTTATTGAAATCGTATATTGCTTCGATGAAAGCGATCACCGTCAACGTTAGCCCACCTCAAATGATCATCTTACATGCTGAGCATTCCGAACTAATAGCTTCCCCGTGACTATAGTTTTCTTCTTTCAAAAATTCTATGAATACTATACACTTCCATGCTGCTGCTTCCATCAAAAATTCTGCGGATTACTACGGACCGCCGTACCTTAATTGGTACCTAACACAGACTAAAGAATAATAGGCGTCCACACGACTTAGTCCAGTCTCGAATTCACTCTCCTCTGGAGTGTCATTAATTCCCAACGCTATATTTTATAGCAATGCCCTCAGCGGTATCCTATTTGATAGACATATAGCGTTCATTTCCAACATTTTTCTTAGGCAGTTTTATCGGTTGACCTAGGACTCAAAGAGTCGATTCCTGATTAGATTGTCGATATTTATTTGAAGATTCTCTTCGAAAACGAATCGCGGCGTGCTTCGATCTCAAAATTGGCCGACTTAGTGAGTTGGTTCACCGCAGATGTGCCACTAGTGGCGGATGATGGCGTTGAGATACGAAGCGATACTCATTGGGCATATTTTGACTACAAATATGTTTTTGAAGTAATCAAACCCGAACGAATCGTTGATATTGACTGGAAAGTGTTCGGTGTGGATGTCAATCCAGTGGACTCAACCATTTGGATAGGTGAGTTTCTTTTTTTCAGTTTTTCATTTTTTTTAAACGAATAATTAATATCATTGTTGAAGGGTTTTGTTTGCGTAAGAAATTTGAAGTATCGTTTTGGTTTTTAATTTAACACAAATCTCTACTAAGCACAACCGTCTTATCGTCCATCTATTTGTCGAGCACATTTGTCATCAATTTAACGATTACCGTCGTTATGTTATTATGAAATCTTTTTGCTCATGCTAAGAGGGTTCGCGATCTTTCGTCACTTAATTGAGCCATATTTCAAAAAAATTTTTTTTCCACTTATTTTATTTATAGGATCCGCATCTCCAGTTGGAAGCTGAAAATCGCGAAAAATTTCAGCAACTTAGTAAACTTTTTTTTCTTTCAAGTTTATTTTTCAAATAAATTCTTCTTTCTTATTAAATTCTTTTTTCTTATTCTAAGTCGGCGAACGATTTGAATGTAATGGTCTAAAGGAACACCGGGAGCGTATACGCCATGCCATTTCGACTCATATGGATTCAATTTGCACGCACAATTACGGGGCGCTAAAAGGTGGATTCTATTGGAACCACAAGAGGAGCTGAAGCCGACACGCATCCCTTATGAGGAATCAACTGTTTTTAGGTTTGTACTTTAATATTTACTTTATTTTCTATATGGCTTAATAACTGTTTCGTTTTTATAGTAAGGACCGCCGCATTAGAGCCCTCAATGGACTTCTTAATTTCATTAGGCTCTTCACCTGTAAAGTGGGATTCGAATCTTTGCATCCGAATGAGATCTTCGTATATCGGCTTATTTGATAGTTCATTATGCATGAGTCTGACGCAGTAATTTTGCGAAAGAGTGCTAGTCATTTTACTGTGAAGATGAGATAATCTCATTTCGAGTGTAGTTTGTACCAGCAGTGCGAACGTTCATAGTAAAACATCAATATCGAAAACTAAATTTCTTGTGTTTTTATTGACCGGCAATGCCATCGTTCGCATTCTAAGGGAGGTGCTGAGGATTCCAGTTTTTGTGTTTGACATTTAATGATTTTGCGATCATTTCCAGTCGAGTTGATGTAGTTGGTGGTGAGGCATGTCTTGAAGAGATGCCTCTACGAATGGTAACTCTAAACGCCGGTGATGTGCTATTCGTTCCACCCGGTTGGTGGCATAGTGTTCAGTGTGTTACACCACAAGGATGCAGTGCGAATTCTAAGGATGCTATTAGTGTTTCGATCAATACGTGGATTCCGGTTCCAATTTTCGACAAAATTGGACGTGCCCGTGAGGCAACCGCATCGACGCTTGTAAGCCTTTTTTGCTTTCTTGATGTCGAATTCATTATTTCTTCCGACCACCATCTTAGAGTTGACTGGGCCGTCATACATCCTTCTTCGAGTTCGCTTAGCTGTTAATGGTTTGTCATGGATTCGAATGCTTCTTCTAATAGCTAGGCATGCTGGAAGTAGTGAGGCATCTGGATGGTTCCTGAATTGGAAATGAGGTTGAAAAGTTGACTCCTCTGAAGACGTATGTAATTATTTCTCGAATATTGTTTTAAAGAAATATGCCAAGTAGTGATGCCATCGTACCAGTTTTTTTGGTAGGATACTGTACTTGTACTTCCCTTCGAAAAATGGTATTATACTGTACAAATACCACCCCCTGAAAAAACGGATCGTACCGTACCTATACTGTGCTTGACGGCCGAAATATGGTACGATACTGTACCAAGTATTTTAGCCCAAAAAGTACAATACCAATACTGTAGTGCCAAGTTTCACAATTATAAGCGAATAAACTCTTTAGATGAATAATCTTAGTTTGCGAGCAATGCACTGAATTAAGTGAAAATGAGTCTGATGTGTCGTTTTTCGAGTTGAATGAAATTTTCATATGAGTTCAACTGTCTAGCTTTCAATTAGCGCATCTTAGCCCATTTAAATTGTTCGCTTTGTTTAGATATCGCTGTTGGCAGAAAGTCAGCTAATAACAAACGGTAATCTCTGTCCTTCGGAATCAATCGTATGCTTACAAGATTCGATGGACGTATTGGAATCGGTTGTGGATGATTTGAAAAAAGAATGTGAGGAGGATGATGCCACTGAAAATGCTCAGACGAATTTTTCTTCGGTTGGTATATTATTTCTTCTGTCGTTCCCAGTGTAATTTTGTTTTCTAAGATATTTATTAAATTAAACTGTTTGAAACATTATTCTTTGCAATCCGTTCAATGCGATATTAATAGAGGCGTTTTCTTCTAGTAGATTTTCTAGCTGGTTGCGATTTATGGATAATAATATGCTCTCAAAAACTACTTGTTTATTTGAGGATGTTTTTTTCCTAAAACTTCTCTAAAAATTATTTCTATAAGTCGTTTCTAACTATTGGTATGAGTTGTAGGGACGAAAAGCGGGACGACCAGGTAGGCAAGCTGCTGGTTGTTATGATGATTTTAAAAAATTCAGCTAACACTGAAAGACTCGGACTGATTCGAAGCTTGCCAGTTTTCCAATTTTTTTTTCACTTCTAACTACTTGTTTATTTGAGGATGTTTTTTTCCTAAAACTTCTCTAAAAATTATTTCTATAAGTCGTTTCTAACTATTGGTATGAGTTGTAGGGACGAAAAGCGGGACGACCAGGTAGGCAAGCTGCTGGTTGTTATGTTGATTTTAAAAAATTCAGCTAACACTGAAAGACTCGGACTAATTCGAAGCTTGCCAGTTTTCCAATTTTTTTTTCACTTCTAGAACGAGGAGCCGTCATGCAAACGTGCAAAGTGTGACGAAACCGAAGGTGCCCATGAGATGAGTTTTTTTTTTCAATTTTGTTGTCTATCAACCGGTTGCCATCTGTTCACCTGAGCTACTGGGTTGCCGCTGCCTTTAGCCTCGGGTGATTTTTTTTTCGCAACCAGAAACTTAAGATCCGAAACTGGAAGAGGGAGGGAGAGGGGCTACTGCCTTTAGTCTCGGATGATTTTTTTTGCAATCAGAAACTTAAGATTTTCTTCCGAACATAGAAGGGGGAGAGGAGAGAGTTTTTCAAGTGGCGCCAAATGGAGAATCAAGTATTTTGTGCAAAAGTAGCGAACTTGAATGCTAACTGATATAGACAAATCTTTGTTCATGATTAGAAATATTAGCCCATGAGCCTAAACGTTCCTCAGAGTAAATCGGTCATATGCATAATTCCACTAATTAAGTCGTCTACCTGGTGAATATAAAACCGAGTTATTAGTACCTATAAATTCGGTCATTTTATTCATGCATAATTATTGATTATTTGGAAGGGATCCACCCTTAATACAATTACTTGCAAGACTACTCGATCATATCAGTAACGTTTTCTTATCTTCTCAGTTTTAAGCCGTAATAACGTCAACGGAGAAAGATGCGGGAGAACTGCACAAGTTTTTGAAGCGTTACGAAACGTTGGGTATCGTTGTGCCATCGATCACGTATGAGGATCTCTTGAAGGATTTGAGGAATGGACCACTCGAACTGTTAGATGACGATTCGACGGATGCAAAGGAAGGATCTATTCGAGAGGATGATATTTCTATGCAAAAGAGACGATTCATCGATGCGTTAACTTGTCCGGAAGTGGTGCAGACTATAGTTGATCACATGTTGAAATGGGAGCGTTGATTTTATTAGCATTCGAGAAGAACGAAGAAACCCCAAAAACTGTCAGAAGAGTGGAGGGGGGGGGGGATAGGGGTGGAGAGGAGGGGGAACAGAGATATCTAAAACTTGCCATTTTGAAGATATCCTTAGAGTTGTTGTTCAAGTGCTTTTATGAAGTTTCACAATGATGAACAATAGAATAAATATAGCGTTACGATAATCTTCAGTTGTTGGCGACCAAATGAATCTAATATAGAATGCAGGTAGAGTGTTCATGGATCTGTTTTCTTATTTAAAGGGCAATTACTATATTTGATATTGGGATCCAAGAATTCATTTGCATCCAGTATAGCATATCGAATACCATAGTCGTATAAACAAGGTAAATAAGCATAGTGTCTTGATACTATCCTCTATAAGTTTTTATTATTAATATTATGCTGGTCGCTGAAAGTTGTTATTGTTTTGGTTGTTCTTGTCAATATACAATTGAAAGAGAGATTATACTGATAAAGAAGATTACTTTGGTCGAGTGGTTCATATTCGCATAAATTAGTCGGTTATTAGATCCTACTGCAATACTATCGTTTACTTTTTTCTCCTTTTTTTAAGGTTATTTGGAGAATTTCCCTAAGGTATTTTTTGCTTTGTTTGGTTTCTTTTCTGGAAGTAAGATAAGTATTTTTGGGCATGAGTGAAAAAGCGTTCAAATCTCTTATATAATCCGGAGCAAATATCGTGCATGTTTTTTTTTCGATTGTTGAGAGTTTACTTAACGTTAGCAAAAGTCACGCTGATAAGTTTTGGCTGGAAACGTCTATTAACTATTTCTGCGTCACTCCACTGCTCATACCTATCTCCTTGCTACTTCTTATTACCCAGTCGAATTTCATTAGATTTGATTTCATGGAATGTTCAATTTTTTTTTTTGCATGATTAATGAGTCGAGTAAGCCATTAGAACATTTCGGTTAGTAAGAGAGCCTCTGATAAGTGTGTTTCGGAGTCCCATCTATTCGACTAAGATATCCGTAACGGACAAGATTTATGGGTAGGCAGTGGGTCGGTGGTAGATGTTTCCGTTTATAGACGGAAAGACCTGGGTTCGATTCTCGGCTGCTTTCCCAACAAATCGTTAGAGGGATGACCGCCAGGCCTTCCGAAGCTGGTCAAAACAATCGTGCGTGGGCGTGGTTGTTAGCTGTATCGACACGGGGAATCGATGAAATTACAGCTGCATTTGCAAGATGTGTATTTATAAAAAATGATTTCCATGTTTTGAGTGTTTCCTAATGCGTGCCGTTCTTTTAAAGAGTTATTCATCGAATTTGAAAATAATTCAGAGGCTGTTTTGCTATAATTTCAGTTTTAAAAGTTTTTTTTCGAACTCCCTAAATCATATAATGCTCATAGGTAACTGCATGTTTTGCATTTGGAAACTTGCTTGTTCTTGCAAGATGTGTATTTATAAAAAATGATTTCCATGTTTTGAGTGTTTCCTAATGCGTGCCGTTCTTTTAAAGAGTTACTCATCGAATTTGAAAATAATTCAGAGGCTGTTTTGCTATAATTTCAGTTTTAAAAGTTTTTTTTTCGAACTCCCTAAATCATATAATGCTCATAGATAACTGCATGTTTTGCATTTGGAAACTTGCTTGTTGATTGTTTTTTTGGAATGAAATTGTTTTTTTTTTCACTATCCATATTCTACGAAGTCATATTTTGGATACTTGTTTGCCTTGTTTATATCAAACGCTTATTTCATATACTAAAGAACGTGGAATTGTATGTATGTTTTCGTATTTGTCATCGTTAAAGGCAAAAAAGTTTTTGAGGATCTCTAGACGTATCGAAAAGGCGTTTCGTACAAATAGGTCGTAGAAGCGCAGAGGTGGCGAATTGAGATGTGTGAAATGCTTAAATTGTTCGCATTTGCAGTTTTGAATGTTGCTAAGTCGATTGTTGTGTGCATCACATTCTGCGATCCAAAGCATCGCATACGGCGTTCGTAATCAACCTGTCGTCAGTATGCCATCCACATATGTACAGTTGATTCGTCAGTTTCACAACAGTTGTTCGCTGTGGCGAGAAAATTTCTTGCAGGTGGGTATCATTTTATATAATTTTGACGAACTTTGGCTTTTTTTCTTTGTTCCTTTTCTATTCACTCAAAAAGGGATGCGCTTAAATGGGAAAAATTGAATTTTGATCTGCGCATTGACATTTTTTTTTTTTCAAAATCATTCAATTATGAACTTTTTGTGACAACCGTATGGCGGTTATCCAATGGAAGCTTAATAAGCATTAGCGAGGTTCGACCGTGAGGTGCTCAGGGTACGATCATAAAAATCATTTTCGCCCAAATTTTATTTGTAACTTATTTCATAATTCAGTATATTTCGTAATATGATGGACGTTACGATAGGATTATATCACTTGCAGGAATACTTGTTTCCACAAATAATCTATTCGCTGATCTACTTGCCCACTTCATAGAACGGTGACAATGATCCAGTCTGTGCAATTGTTTTGCTCCCGCTAGTTCCTCGTTTATTTTTCTTTTTGTTCCAAAATATGTCACTAGAAAAATTGTTACCGTTTATAATTTGTCTATGGAACTAACTAGCTGAGATATCCTAAGTAAACTTTTGCAAGGTCTCAACAGGATGTCTCAGTCAATACTATCGATTATTATGTATTAGGGCATCAGAAAGGTGGTTGACGTGGATTGACCTATAGATATGATCGGTGAAGTTTTTGAAAACAAGTTTATGCCGTTGGTAGGAGTGTCAATATTTTTGTAGTATTGTTTTCAGTTCATTCACTATCGAAATGGACCACCAAAGAGGCGAAGTCGTAGCAAAGACAAAAGTGTCATTAGCGGATATAATCACTTGCGAGGAATCGTCCTAAAAAGTACGTTCATTCCAATTTCCTACATGAATTTACTCGATTACTTGCATCAGTTTGTTTTCGTTGTCGTAAAATTAGACGCGATGAAAGATGTATCAATTAAGATGTATGATCTTGGTCATAATTGAAACAGACCGATAAAGCGAACGTAAAACTCTTGGATAAGCATTAAGCTTACAACGATATCTTTTATGGCTAACATTAAGCCGAACTATTTTAATGAAGTTCGATTTTAAGATAGTTTTCTACAAAAGTTCCTTAACCTTTTGTCTCTGAATGACCGAACCGATTGACTTAATAGTTTTAAGAATACGTTTGGATTAAGTAAAACGTTCCGGATGCTGAAGTGGATTAACCTATAGATATGATAGGTGATTGTCTGAAAGCAACTTGTAATTGAATTAGGTTCCAGATGAATTAAATAAAACGAAGATGAAACAATGAAATTTTGTTGATGTTCTGAACCAACCGCTTCATAAAATGATCTCTTTCGTAACTTTTATATCATTTCTTCGTTTTATTGAAGGCGGTGATTGCATACGATATTTTTTCAATTATAGTTGACATTTCGATATTTGCCCATTTTTAAAAGCTCAAAATCGAATGTATTGTTGGGCATATATCCGGACAAATATTCAACTCAGATTGGCTGAAAATTAAAAAAGGACAGAAAGACAAAAGAAAATTGTCATATCGACAAAGCAAATCATTTTAATTGTATAAATTTAAGAACACTGTTGTTTCGCGGACGCATATTCGACAAATATCCGTATAAGGTAGATTATAGTTAAGATCGGATATAATGCATCGAAGAGAGATGGTATAATGGAGTTTATGCTGACGTTTCGGCTCCTGGAGCTATAATCATAGCAAAGCAAGCTCAAACTTGGGTAATTAAAATTTGAAAAAAGTTTAATTATAAAGAAAAAAGTTTGGACTTGGTAAAATTAAAATTTGAAAAAAAGTTTAATTACCCAAATTTTAGCTTGCTGTGCTATGATTATAGCTCAAAAAGCCGACCGAAACGTTAGCATAAGTTTATTATATCATCTCTCCTCGACTCATTATATATAGTCTTTACTACAATCTATCTTATACGATCATTTTATTGTAATGATTCCGTTGAAATTTTCTATCATATGTAAATTTAGCTGTAATTCGACATCCAAAGAAACCGAATTCGGGGAATCGTAAATGTGCGATCGTACGCCTTAGCACGGGAGCTGAAATTTGTGCGTACATTCCCGGTATAGGGCACAATCTTCAAGAACATTCACAGGTTAATTTTTTAATAAAGTTTTTAACACTTAAACTTCTCTTCGTTATTTTTCTAGACAGATTAATCCTTTAAGTTTTTCTTTCTTATGGGCATCAATTTCGCATGTGATTAATATAGCATTTTGAAGACGAATTTTGGTTTTTATCTTTTTCTTTTCACTTTCTCTAACATCATCAGTTCATTGTTTATCACTTGCAATAAAAAAGACTTGATAATGGAACAGAAGTTTAGAGCTTTATACGAAACTGAAAACTGACTCCTCTTATGCGTTTGTTGGGAAGCTGAGAAGATAGAGAGATAGTCGTTACGTTATATAAGCTTATTTAAGCTTATTTAAGCCTATAGTCGTTATATAAGCTTATTTAAGGATAGTTACTTAAGCTTATTTAAGCTTATAGTCGTTATATAAGCTTATTTAAGAACAGTTATTTAAGCTTATAGTCGTTATATAGGCTTATTTAAGAAACTATTTCAAAGTGGCACATTATGTAGAGCATATGTTCTGATTTGTTCGAGTTTAAGAGGTGAATATCTTTGTGAGGGCAAAAGTGTTTACATACACTGTAAGGAAAAATGTTTTTTGAACAGAAGTGAAGTTATAGATGGGATACACTGTAACTACTTGAGAAGGTTGAGGGTGCTGTATTTTCTTTTTTTCAAATTTTTATGATGCACATTATTGAAGTGGTAGTTAGTTTCATTTAAAGCATGAGCTTCTATCGACAACTTGTAATTTTTTTTAAAATCCGATCGCTATGCAAAGCTCAAAATGAACATGGAACCTCTTCTTCTACGAACTTCCTCCTCACTTCTTCTAACTCTTCGTTAGAAATCAAAGACTTGTTTTGTGGAGAAAATTTTGCGAATTTTTTAATATCATCAACAAACTTGTTTGGTTGGTTCAGTTTTGCTTTTAAAATTTTCGAACAAAAAGCGTTCGTGAACTGTGAACCTCTTGAAAATTATACATTTCCCTTTTCTCTTCTTCATCGGTGGTAAAGTGAGGGAAGTGATTGTTTACAATTTCTTCAAATACAATTTACGGGAATGATTACAAAGAAATTTCGCTGATTCTTCGATTACTTGTGCATGGTTCTAAAGTAAGAAATTGTTGAAGTGGGATGACTCGTATGGTTTTGTTTGATCATCTGTTCGGTTTAATCCGGTTTAATCTGACCGTTTCGCTCCCCTTGTTTGAATAATTGACGTATTATGTGCGCATTGTTTGAGGTATTGGTTCGTGGCGGACGACGAAGAGATCTGATCGCTGTGAAAGCCAATATTGTCCGTGGCAAATACGACTGCGCACCCGTTAAAGCTGCTAAAAAATAGACTTTATATCCCATTTGTTGTCTGTACAGATGACTTTTCTCCCCCCACCGTCGAATAGATTTGCAAGGGTTCTGGACACTGCGGTCAACATAACCACAACGATCACAGCCGGAAACTTCAACGATTGTATATGCATATTAAGAGACTGCTGACATCATCAAAATCTCAATTCTCTTTTGTACGTTTATGCGGGCGTAACCACTTAAACTGACGTATTGCCGCCATGTCCGCCTGTTAGCGTTCTTCTCTGGCGAACTCGTGATCGACGGCAGTTCGGAGCGAAAACAACCCATGTATTCTCATTCTTTTGAATGTGAGGTGTAAGCTGAACACCGATTGCGATCGAGAAATAATTCTTGAATCCGTCCAAAACCTCGTATTGATTTTGAAATTTGCGTATGATTGATATGCAAAGGTAGTGTTACGTATGAGAAGACGAATAAAAGAGAAGAAATAATTTATTCCAAAGAATAGAGACAATCAGTTTCGGTTACAGTGAAGCTAAATAGTAAATCAAAATCACACTAAACTAATAATTGTCTTCATATCAATTATGTTAAGTTACAAACGATTTGTTCGTTTATGCGGGCGTAACCACTTAAACTGACGTATTGCCGCCATGTCCGCCTGTGAGCGTTCTTCTCTGGCGAACTCGTGATCGACGGCAGTTCGGAGCGAAAACAACCCATGTATTCTCATTCTTTTGAATGTGAGGTGTAAGCTGAACACCGATTGCGATCGAGAAATAATTCTCGAATCCGTCCAAAACCTCGTATTGATTTTGAAATTTGCGTATGGTTGATATGCAAAGGTAGTGTTACGTTGAGAAGACGAATAAAAGAGAAGAAATAATTTATTCCAAAGAAAATCAGTTTCGGTTACAATGAAGCTAAATAATAAATCAAAATCACACTAAACTAATAATTGTCTTCATATCAATTATGTTAAGTTACAAACGATGTAAGTTAAGTAAACTTGTTATGACAACCTTATAATATGCTGCTGTTCGCCTAGAGCGATATCATTTTTTTATTTGTTACCGGTAATACATACCACCTAATCAAATACCTTTACGACATCAACTTTTCTCAAAGATGCAATGATTATATACGTGCCTCATAAACATATGCAAAAAATATAATAAACGAAAATATTTTCTTGTATATATGGGGAAATAGAAACAAAAAGACACTTCAAGAAGCTAGATTCCTTGGATGCAAACAAGCCGGGGCATAGATGTAGCGAAGGTATGAGATTCCGTAACCAAGTACTTCGTGAAAATGATTTTTGGTAAATTACAAATTAAAGATCAACATATCTTGTTAGTAGCGCCCAAGTAGAGCTGCCTTAAGCGCCAGTTTTATTACCGAGATTCGAACGTGATTAGCTGGACAAGATTAGCTGTCTGAATTCCCCCAGTCAGCCGTAACAGAATTCGCTATCAATGATGCTGCGTAGTGATAACTGATAATTTTAAACCTCTTCTTTTTTACCGAATATGGTAGATGAATGAAGAAAGAAGAGCATCGTCAACAATAGACAACGTCGAGGTACTTCAACAGACTCGCGTGTTGGACCCTTGCATGGGGGGGGGGGGGGGGGGGGGGAGGCTGGTGTTAAATAACCATGAAGTAAACCATCAAGTCACTTTATAAACAATTTTGCAGTCATTTAATATTCACTCCATAGAGAATGGCAAATAATTTAAAGAACAGTTCAACCGTGAACGAACATGAAATTTTCAGAAAAGAAAGATAAAGAAACGAATGACATTCCAAAACAATTAATTTCCACAGTAAGTATTTTACGCAGATGAGAATTTCACCTAAAAAGTGTTAAATTGTAAAACATTGTTAGAGCTCATGTATTCCATACTTTACTGTTTTCATATATAGCATATAATATCCGTCTAGGTATATACTTTACTGTTTTCATATATAGCATATAATATCCGTCTTTAACACTTTTTAGGTGAAATTCACGCAGATGAGAATTTCACCTAAAAAGTGTTAAATTGTAAAACATTGTTAGAGCTCATGTATTCCATACTTTACTGTTTTCATATATAGCATATAATATCCGTCTAGGTATATACTTTACTGTTTTCATATATAGCATATAATATCCGTCTTTAACACTTTTTAGGTGAAATTCACGCAGATGAGAATTTCACCTAAAAAGTGTTAAATTGTAAAACATTGTTAGAGCTCATGTATTCCATACTTTACTGTTTTCATATATAGCATATAATATCCGTCTAGGTATTTTTGGTGAACTACTCGAACGATTACTTAAACGATTACTTATTAGTTAAATTAACACCGGTTCACCGCATAAAACTAAAACAAATTTCGAAGGCAGTCAGTCCTATACTTCAAGTCTTCAAGTCATATCAGTTCACAGATAACAACCATTTCTTTGCTTTGCTTGTTCATTTGTTTTGCGGCGAACTCTTTCTTATCAGTTGCCCAACTGCTTATGATACAAGAACTGAGAAATGGAAATATCGACCGATAACATAGTCAACGAGCGATCATTTCCATTACAAAAAAAAAAAAAAGAAATCTGATGCTGTTTCACGAGGATCACAGAAAAGGATTATAGGATCGTAGGATCATAGCTCCCCTCATCTAAAGCATATTCCTTAAACCGTCGACTATAAAAGTATCAACGTGAAAATTCATAATTGGTACCAATCGCACTCCTGCCAAAATAATAAAACACCCACAAATTCCCTTTTTGAAATCTTGTTTCCTCTTCGAGTGGAATGCTAGATGTGAGCCTGATAGATGTATGAGAAAGAAAAGACTGGTGGAAAAAAATAAAATATTGAGGCGATCGAGAATACGCTTATGCATCAGCGGTGGGCAGCACTTTTGGTAGAGCAGCGAGGCGTACCTTCTCAGCCAAGTATGGACGAATCGTTAACTCCTTCGGCTTTTCCCATGGGAAATTCGGATTCCCGAAATGTCCATTGCGGGCAGTTTCTGAGAAAATCGGTTTACGCAAACCGAGATCCCTTAAAAGTTTCACATAAAAAATCATCCAGTAGTTCGCATTAAATTTCAAAAAGAAATTCATTTCTTCTCTATATAACAAATAAGAGTTTATCATTCTCTATATTCTCAGTAAGTAATGACTAATAAATAACTGTGGGAACACAGAAAAGAGCTATATCACGGTGAAAATAGCTGCAAGATGTTGAGAAACTATAAGGATCAAATTTTAATTCCCACGAAACTCATCCACAGTTTTAATGCCAATTTAATATCATCAATAAATATAGATTGCTTGGCCGTTCTTTTTCTAGCTTCGTTCCACTCCTATTTCTGTCCAATATCTCTTCCTCTGAACACAAACAACCCTTCCCTCCCCCCCTCCACCATGAACTCATCTATGTCTGCATAAAACGCGGTCCTTCTTTAAAATCCAGTTTCTTCCCCTAATTACATCTGCTCTCGTTCGTTTTTCACTGACGGCCTCAGTGAAAATGTTCGACGTAAGATTTTGATGATTTTCTTCAGTAGCCGCATGGGCAAAAAGAAGAAAAAAAACGTTCTTTACGATGAATCGAACTTTTCCAGTAAATTTCAACCTCAAAGCACCACTTTTAGACAATAAAAACAGAAGAACTTATACTGATACGACCTCTCAGGTAAAAATAAAATTCAGCTACATTAATTACATTACATGCTGATCAATACCAGTATAAATAATTTTCTTAAGAAACGGCTGTCTTCTACACCCAAATGTTCTTTGGTACAGACGTCTGTTCCCATATCTCGCAAACTCGTACATCAAGTTTAAAAAAAACGACGGTTTCATCTAAGATATGATCTCACAGTGAGCGGCGACACTCAAAAAATATGCACCCCATCTTCTCTGGAATTCATATCAGAGATTGCAATCTTTGATATACGTGTATCCTAGCATGAGCACAGAAAACAAACGAATGCCCTGATGCTATCGTATCACCAGCTTTCCATCTACCGATTCTACTATCTCTTATCAGCAACCCAACCGCACGTTCGTTTTGTTGGCAAATACGGTAAAAAAATCTACCTTTCCATCTACCGATTATTAGCGAACGATTTTCGCTGAAGAAAAACCACAATCGGAATACGGTAAAAAGAAAACATTGCAGCACTAGCGGACGAATCTTACAAAACGTTCCACTGCAACAGCACAACGAAAGAAAAACCAAAGACAAAATTTCTGTATATGATTAATCTTACCTTATCAGTACACCGGGTCGCAAATCAAAGTTGTCGTTCACAATCATCAATAGCTCATCCTCCGTTAGCGCACTTGTACCGTAACTGATTACCATAATGGACAACGGATGCGAGATTCCAATCGCATATGAAACCTTTAATTGATTTGGTCAACCAATACAGCGCTATTTCAAATTTCAACGTAACTGATATGCAAGCACTAATCATGCTAGATTCATTTCGTCCAAAGACCATTTAACTGAACTACTTTGCTCTTCGGTTTGTCTTCACGATGACTCGTATGTGGCCCAGATGCTTAAACAGCCAACAAATGCCTAAGTATAAAATATGAACAGAAAGAAAAACTATCCTCAAAATATTGTCTGTAAAATTTTGATCAATATCTGAAACCTCTCGATACGACTGGCTACGTTGTGGTGCTCTGAAAAGGATGAATAACTGCATGTTAACCTTACGTCTTCATCCGGTTTAACAATCATAAACATATAGAGAATAGTGGCTAGTTACCTGAACAAGGCATCTTCTGCACACTCCTGCCGCCACCAATGACTTTGCCACCCATCGAGCACCGTATGCCGCCGACCGATCCACCTTTAAAGTCATAACATCATCACACGTTCTCCTCATTAATGAATAAGATAGTGATTTATTTTTTCCTTTCGAAATGCATGAAGACATCTTTCTATATAACCAACGAAAATAAGCAATAATTTCATAAACTAAAAAATCCTCGACAATATTATACGGCAATTAACTACCCAATGAAACAATTGAAAATTAACGAGAAAGAACTATAACAATTACAACCCTCTATAACAATTTTCTAAACAAACCAGTCACTCTAAATAACTCCTTTCCCATTACTGCGTTAACTGATTACACAAAGCAATCAAAGCTTTACGCACCTTTGATGAGTCTTTACCCGAAAAAGCACCACCGCCATGTGCACCCCATCCACCATACGTATCCACGATGATCTTACGACCCGTCAAACCAGCATCACTTTGGGGTCCTCCTATGATGAAACTTCCGCATGGATTCAAGTAATAAAGAGTCTGATCATCGATGAGATCTGCTGGCACCACTGCCTTAAAACATACTTTACGCCGGTGCAAAAGTTTCGTCCACAGCATATCCACTGCACTTTATCATAGACCATGAAATCGGTTATTAAACCTATATTTCGCACTCTGAGACGATATAGCGCAGATTTCTTCATGATGCGTAAGAAAACGCTACTTCTTCACGTGATTATTAAGTACATTGCATTATCCAGCTTCTCCGGCATTCGGGTGTAGCTATATTATGACCTCGGTCTACAGCTTCAGTACGACCTCAGTTTACAGTTTCAGAACATGACTACGACCTCAGTTTAAAGCTTCGGAATTTGCCTACCCAGACCGTTTTGGATATTATCCTTTAATGTAAACAACAAATAAATGAAACTTTTTAAAGCGAACATAATCATAACATTTCAGCGCATCTCCCAGCATTGAAACACTGCTACAATACATCTCAGGTACGATGATACAATATTCCACTACTAGACGCAAAATTTTTGGTAGTATAAAATTTCAACACGAAAACCGCACATGAACTACTCCTCAGATCATAAATGAACATATACTTAAGGCGATCGGTAAATATCACCTTAATTACAAGTTCGACGAGATCAGATCGCACTTGATCGAGAGGTGTGCTCGCTTTGTGCTGCGCCGACATAACAATCGTATGCACACGCAATGGAACACATGCACCTTTATCGAATTTGTACTCTACGGTCACCTCAAAATAAACACTTCAATTCACCTCGGTCACTTGCCATTAATTAGATAAAAATCCAACAGATTGCATGATATGGAATCTCAGATGTTTGAGAAAAAAAAACCTAAATCGAAAGTCAACTATCTTCTACGTCGTATTGGCGATTTATAATGTGAACTTCGATTGCACAAAAATAATTATTCATTTTGTGCAACCGGATGTCACCTATTAAATTGCGCACAGCGAGCTATAATGTCCAACGTTTGTCGACTAAGAACGACTATACGTTTAGATCATAAATTAAATTTGAAACAAACAACGTTAGCCATCAATATTCAACTATAAGATCGGTGAAAACTTGAGAACTGGCTCTGATTAAGGATTTCAAATAAACATATGCACAAAATGATATTTAAAAATTTGGAATAAATTGTGCTGCAAAATCAAAGATTATTTCAGATATTCGGATAAGAGGCGACCCGCGAATAAAAACCATTTTTGTGCGAAGAAAAACAAACGGAACATATTTCAAAGAATACGAAGTATCAGGGAAAGAACCTGTGATTTCGAATCAGGTAACGCCCATTCGAGAATACCGCTCCTTCTGAGTTCATGTAAACGTGCCAACAGTTTGTGCGCCAAAACTAGCGACAGTGGCATTGCCTCCTCCGTTTCGTCGGTCGCATAGCCAAACATCAGACCCTGAATTATTTTATAATTGCAAAAAAAAAGAATAACAAAACAAAACTACCCGATCGATGAGCACTTCTTGTGCACATACGGATATTAATTCAAAAGCAAGATGTCAAATGATAAGAGAGAATATTTAGTAAGAAAAAAACAATCGCTTAACCACCAATTACAAAGAAAAGTTTTGTACTTTTCGATTCATCATAATATTAGAGTGATAATATTCATGATAAACTATCACTAAGCGTGCTTACAGAAACATGCGTCTGAGCAATTATTAAAAAATACCTGATCTCCAGCACCGATATCCTCATCTTTACGATTGATGTGTACTCCAGCCGCAATTTCGGGTGCCTGTTGCTCCAAGGCCACCAACACGTTACATGTTTTGTAGTCAAACCCTAAACAATATAAACCCTTCGTTTTCGACACATCCCAAATATGTCCCACGCTAGAGCGCATTACTTAAGTACACATTCAGTATAGTCTTAACAAGCAGTAATCCTTCCTTTTGAACCGCCAACCCATGGAAACCTCCGGTCCTCTCAATATTCTCTTCAAACAACACCAGGCAGTCCACCTATTTCTCCATCCTCTCTACACGTTAGAATATTCCCACCAAACTTCAGTCTTCATATGATTTCTAGAAGCCCTGGCTATTAAAATTCCGCATGCCTCCAGCATTCTGCATGAAACGTTTTCAAATCTCCATGTCTTCTAACCATGGCCTTTTGTATCATAGGAATCTAGCTTTAAGTTAGCTCCTCCTCTTTAAACTTTTGAAATCCTTATAGCCCAGCGTACTCTATTCTCAATAAAGTCTAGCACAAAACGGCGTCAAAATAAAAGTGGTAAAGCGCATTTGTTGTGGCGCTAGAACGGACCCTTGCTAGAATCGTCGAATCCGATATGTTTGACCGCATTTCTGACGACACTCTGGTAATCTACATTCGCTTTCGAAGTTATTTCCCCGCACAGCATCACCATGCCCGTTTTGGTTACCGTTTCTGTAACGAAAGTAACACTTTACGGGCAACCTGTTGAGCTGAACGCAGAAACAAACTAGATCCATACCAAATCACAATACACCATCCCCCACCATCCATCCAAGCAATACTCCTCAGGTAGGTAGCGCACCTGCAAACATGTACTGTCATGGCAGCACTCGAGCATAACAAACAAATAATCTTGCAAAAAAGAGAAAGCAAATTATGAATATATCTTCAAGCTTACTCATATATTCACTAAAAACGTAATATTATCAACACACTTAAAGTAGTTCTTTCGAACAAATACGTCACAAGCCAAAAATTCATTAAGTAAACATCGAACATATATATTACGCAAAAAATGTCGAGAAGGAAATCTGATAAGCATCAGTCTTCGGAAACGCAGCTTCAGTGCATCTCGTGAAGATCTGCGAAGATAGCATACCCGCAAGTAGAAATACAGGCAAGCAAAACCCATACTAAAAGTAACAGTCAAGAGAAAAGTATACCTGTACAAGAAATTCACAAATTCATTTAATCCCACCTTAGCCAAAAAATCATGGCCTTTTATTTCTCCTATTTTTCAGACTTATGGAAGTATTTTGATGCTCGAGTAGCCACACCATCATTTCTTATCCTCCGACTCGTATTCATATGTAGCGTTTGTTCACTAGTTCTGCTCCGTTCTGCATGAAGTAGCCAACGCTTCTAGACAGTAATTCATACGGCCAGCAGCTATAGCTTAACTGATTTAGCAGCAAAAATGAAATAAGTAAACCAATATTCCCATCTAAATAATACGTAGCCCTTTAATCGTATGCTCATCAAAGTGCCCTTTTTCGTTGCTGTTCTTTTTCTTCATGCGATACCACCAACCTTCTATTGAAAACTTCATACAACTTCTCGTTTATTATGCTTTACGCGCTTAGCTCTTCTCATTATCGTCATCAACATCACAACCATTTCCATTGTTGTCCTCGTGCGCAGTGGTTTTTAGCCGCATAATAACTTCGATTAAGTTCTACACAACCATTTCCATCGGCGACTTTGTGTGCAGTGGTTTTTTGTTGTATAATAATTCCGATTAAGTTCTAGACAACCATTTCCATCGGCGACTTTGTGTGCAGTAGTTTTTAGTTGTATAATAAGTTCGATTAAGTTCTACACAACCATTTCCATCGTTCTTTGTGTGCAGTGGTTTTCGGTTGTATAATAAGTTCGATTGAGTTCTAATCATGATAGCAGCAAATAGTACTGGATTAGAACAAATTAGGACATGCCTATAAACATGTAACGCTGAATAAGTGTAGCAATAAAACTAGTGTTCATATTTTCTATTCTATGAAACAACACGATTCAATCGACCTGTGTGTGATTCGCTCATAACAACGGCAGAACAATGCGACTGGAATGACATGCACATGCCATGTGAGATTATTCAGCTGTACGCTGCACTAAACTGAACTCGGTTCGCCTATCATAATCTGGTATTCTCATTCAAACGACACACTCTCCCACTGTTATGTGCCACGTTGCAGCTGTGTCTACCCTCTGCTCTCTAACGTGCACATCAAATTCGTCCTTGCTAGAATTCGTTTGGAAACGACAATAACAATAAAGCTTCTGTTTTCATATCAACCTCTGCATTTACATACAAGACCTTCCTCACTCCCCACACTCCCCCCCCCTTTCTCCCAAAATACTGCAAAATTTAGTAACTGGTCTCTCCAAGTCAAGTCCAAATTTTTGCATGAGTCCCTTGGATGAACCTCCAAAAAAATAACAAAAGATGACCATTCTTCCAATTTCGTGTAAATCTTAGAAAAGCTAGTCTTCATACGACTCCTCCCTCCCCATCCATTCGGGGGTGGTACTCACATATGCCCATAATCAACTTCTCTTGCATATTTTACGAGGTAAAAGAACAAAATTAATTTAAATTCAGAAAAGAAAATAATACCCGCAAAATGTAAGCAATCATTTCGGGCAGATGAAAATTCGAATTCTCTAACACAGATCGTTAAATATAAATATTACTCCTTTGAAGTCTAAAACAGAAGGCTACCGTTATAATCATATAATCATAATCATAATCACAAACGGTCTAACCACAAGCCACTTTAGCGTTCGGGTCCTGTGCGAGATGAGCGTCAAGGACCGAATCCGAAATGATGTCACACATTTTATCCGGATGACCTTCGCTTACCGATTCTGATGTGAACAGAAAACGTTGATCACGGAACAATTCTGAAAACAATATCGACAATTACGAATGTTAACTAAAGGCGCTCTTCTTCTTCTTCTCATAGATATGTTCGCCTCCGTATCATTTTACTAGCGCATGATACGCTTGGTCAACAAAATAATACGCTGCCAAGCTTTCAAGCTTCTCGGGTAATTGCGCCAACGAACTTCAGTACTTCTAGTTTTCGAATTTTGTCGCAAACACATCATCTCTTATTCAACGCCAACAACATTTACATTGCCTCCCTTGTTTTTGATTTATTAAGTTGAAAATACGACGACTATTGTTGATTAAAATTCACGTCAACGATAATGGTATCTCATATGTTCTTGTTTCTTTTACACATCTTTTATCATATCCTCTTCAAATAACAATGCAACAAATAAATTTAAAAAATGTCTAGTATGGTCCAGGTATAAAAAATATTCAATTAAGTATTTTCTTATACCTAAAAAAAAGATGCAACCCAAAACTGAACGGATTCAAAGGATTTCACGAATTCAAATTTATCACTCACCTGATTGAGTACGATGGATTGATTCGCCGTTCTGCATTTTCTATGATTTCGAGTATAATCAACTGAAAATGAGGAAAACGACCAATCACAAAAATGATTTCGCCAAACACTGGCCTAAAAATTAATCCGAAACAACTCGCCAACGCAACACGCCAAAGCTAGACGCAACGCAATCAATGATGATGCTATGCACATACGCTATATATTGTCTGCGCTCTGGAGGAGGTGCTACTACGCCATTTCCTATGCTCCTCCCTCTCCTCGCGATCGTTCCCTCCACTCTCAACTCAGCCCTAGCCACCCAAGCAACAAAACGGCTTGCTTGCCTCATAGATTGTGAGTAGTCTGAGCGCGTCACGAGTGAAATATTCAGCATAAACACGTAACGATCTCTGGAATTACGAAACTTGCGCAAAATAACACTGACTAGTAACTGATACAGGACTGATAACTGATGACTGATAACTATTTAACCGGTAATAATAGTCATTTATTTCCTTGCAAATAATGCGCATATTATTTCTTTATGTTCACTGCGAATTTTCAGAAGTGAACAACG
Organism: Toxocara canis; assembly: GCA_000803305.1. Classification (NCBI taxonomy): domain Eukaryota; kingdom Metazoa; phylum Nematoda; class Chromadorea; order Rhabditida; family Toxocaridae; genus Toxocara; species Toxocara canis. Next base: position 92,222 of record JPKZ01001194.1, on the reverse strand, counting down.
TAATCCGTATGACGTTCGATCATCGTCGAAAAGAATTTGCCAACGAAAAGAAAAAACTACGCAGGTGAAATTAGTATGGGTCGAATCGCTACATGATATAAATTTCATCTTGGTGTTGTACTTTTCCGCTTCCCTATACCACAAACTATCACTTTCACGTATTAAGTTTATCGCGAAGTTTATTCGCAGATTTTGTTCAAACGAATAATTTCTAATTTCATTATTCTTCAAATAAAATTTCCCAAATAATTTTCATTTTTTTTCAAATTTTTCAAAATTTCAAACGTTTCTTTTTCAATCCTAAACACATTAAGCAAATCGCTTGGAATATTGCAAAAATTGATAATGATTATTCAATATTAAATTTTTATTCGAAACGTTTGTCAACTTTTATTAATGTGAATAGCAAAATTCAGTTTAAATCTCAAAAAGCGGAAACTAATGAAAATAATTATAATGAATTTAGTTCGCTATATGGTAAAACTAAATACCAATTACTTATACAAAAAAATTGAAAAATTTACAATTATTTCTGAAAAACATTTCGAAAAAAATGAACTCATAATTTCAAAAGAAAAAAAGTTAAAATTTTTCCTCTTCCGATATTTTAATAGCCAGTTTTAAAGCCATTACATTTAATGGAATTCTACACTTTCTCGTGTAAGATTACGTAAAATTTCTTCCCAAAAATGAAAACGTGAAGGCACGAAATAATCGCATAGTTCTGGATTGAAAGTCAACAATTCGAGTCCGTTGAAAACGATGGGGAAACCCTTCCCTTCCTTTTCCCAGTGGGGATACTTCAGCCCCTCCTCTCAGTGGGAACACCCCTCTCCCTCCTTCTCCCAGTGACGACACTTTCCCCCCCCTCTCTCTCAGTGGGTACACCCCTCCTCCTTCTGCCCTATTTTCTAAAGGCGATATTAGTGGGGAAAATTATACAGATGATAAATCGCAAGAAAAGAGAGGAATTAGAAAAAAATGCGGAAAATACCGCAGGGAACACTCAAAATCGTTGAAATTCATTTCACTCAATTGAATCGATCGATGCACTGGAAAAGATCTGCATTATAAACTACATATGATTCAAATGGCTTCAATAGGGCGCTCTCGTCTTAAGCCATAGTTAATTACGATGCTAATTCTTAAGCAATATTTAATTATGACGCCAACTTCTACGCATACACATATGTCACATTTCTGTTCACAGCAACAATTTACAGTTCTCGAGGAACATACAAATACGCAAGGTATTATTCACCGCATACGACTCCGATATGTTCCAAATACTCGCATAAAAAGCTCCCTGTATGGCTATTTATATTGTGCGCTTTGTCACTCTCATGAATACTCCATCAATATGCATACACAAAGAATTTCCCGTCAACAATGGATAACGCGAAATAACACTGAAGTACAACTATTATTCGGTAGTTTTAGTTAGCTCTCACTAGTAGGAAGTAACGCTCTAGCGGGTTGGATGTTGGGTATTGAATTTGAAATCGATTATACGTTTCCTTGTCCAACTAGAATTCAATAA
>JPKZ01001194.1:47840-73718 GCA_000803305.1 Toxocara canis | reverse complement strand
ATATATATATATATATATATATATATATATGGATATATATATATATACATATATATACCATATGAATGCAGTTCTAAGGCACAACCGCCTCAAGCTAACCGCCTCAACTAACATTTGTGTGACATTTGACCAACCGGGCTCAACTATGCTGAGCTGCAAAATGTATATGTATACCCATATGATATTCAATGGTGCAGCTGTGAAAACACTTGAGATCAGTGCACAGTGAGCACCTTTCCTATATTTTTTGGAATGGTTCCTTTCAACGTAGGGATAATTAAGAGAAATTTCGTTGTCTCGAAGGATTGCCCTTCCTTTCTCAACTATTCCCTTCATTCCCTCCCTCACGTTTGTCTTCTTAAAAACATGCAAGGCCGAAAAACAGCCGCTATATAAGTGGTTAGTTAGACTTTAATGTATATAAGTCTGGCTAAAGTACTAACTACTGGTTACGATAGCCTAAAATGATTACGATGCAAAAGAACCTGAAATTTAGAGTGAAATTTTTTTCTGATCGATCAAGATGACTTTCACTTATGGTACAATAAGATTTATTGTGGTAAAAAAAAATCGCTGAATACGGCGTCAAGAAAATTCCTCCTTGATCGTACCCAGTGGGGATTGTTACAAGCCGAAACTTCTGCTTGATATGCCAACTTGATATCTTTTAATTCTTGGTGTATCTTTTAAAATATCTTTGATATCCGTGATGCCCTGAAATTTTCGCGCACTAGATTTTCGGAGTGATAGCAAACGATCAACAAAAAAGTTGCTGAAATTTCTCTCGTAAAAACCACTTCAAAAACTCCTTTCTAACAACACTGTCAGGCGATCATCTTATTGTTCATATTATAATAATCGATCATTGATAACTGATCGTGATCGACTGATCGACTGATCGTGATATAAAGTAAACTTACTTCATCAAATAACCGTTGATTTCTTTCGTACCTCCGACAGGAATTCTCACATTGTTTTCGCCAATACATCCGAGTAGTTTTTGTTGACCACCACGAAGGCATTCGAATTCGAACGATTTCTCTTCCCATTTATCACCTATCACATTTTTATTTATTTGTTCATTTACTGCGTGCGGCTACAGTATAAAGAACAAATGGGAATATGCGCCATGCGGTTGGCACGGCGATATGCTTTGTGGCGAGCATCACACTCAGAGAGCGCTTAAGAAAATGATTTGTTGATATTTTATCCTTATATCCTCAAAGTTTACATTTCATCTCAAAACTTTTTTTTTCGCAAATTTGAAGGGATTTCCAGTGTGGTCGAAGCACGGGGAAAAGAAGTTTAATTGTGCGCTGAGACGCCGTTCAAGGATCAGCCTCGGGGATCATCGACCGGATGAGTTTTTATGTTTGAACGGAGATAATCTTTTAAGGCTTATCTGAATAGGACCAAAACCTTTAAAGATACGTGCTGTATCTTTCGCCGCCAACACTGCTTGTAACCAATGTTCTTCTAGCGTTATGTTTAACCGAATGTCAAAATATGTTGGTGCAGTTGTGCAGTGCAATCGAATGGACTCACCAACATTATGATGGTCACATTTAGCGTTAGCGTTGACGCCTTGTTGAAGTGAGATCATACCGTTCGGGTTCACCATACATTTCCATTCATCATTACCATCAGCGACGGTCGTATTCAGCGGGATTCGTCGACCACTTGGCGATACGCATGCGATCACTTCGGTCTTCCATCCGTTATCGGTCACAGTACATCGCATTATGAACACCTCCTTTTCCTTCTACATTTCAGAGTAAAATATTTTAATTGTTCGCATATATAAATGATCATTTTTTTATTTCTATGTGATAGATGCTCTGCTCTCCGATATCTTTATCTATGGGCATTACAGAATAGGCGTTAGGTTTATTCGACTTTCTACTACCATACTGACATTGCTATGCAATCACACTGAATGTGAATGAAACGTTAATTTTTGAATACGATATAGCAAATATGATACAAAAGCAGCTGTGATTTCATCCAATTCCCTTCATCGATACAGCTGACAACAATGTTAAAACTAAGGGCCATTGCCTCTTTTTTTCCATGATTGTTGTGACCAATTAATTTTGGGTGGTCTAGTGGTCAACATGTTGGCGATCCTCTTGTTGAACAGCCGAGAGTCGAACCCGAGTCTTTTCGCATATCAGGCCGTTCCATCAGCGGGTCACAAGCAGGCCGATCACGAGGCGGTCCGAAATTGGTCACAATAATCATGGGAAGGAAGAGGCAGTAGCGCTCAGTCCTAAGCATAGTTGTCAGCTGCATCGATGATCGGATGACAATGAAATTATAGCTGCCTTTATATCATTGTATTGTATAGCAAATATGATAGCATCATTACTCACTGCCGGATTTTTAAAGTTAATGAATTTTATGGATTTATTTTGACATATAAAACGAGACTATTCTTCTCTCTCGTTTAAATCACTCGACTATATAGGAGTGATTAGTTGCACATATCGTATAGATGGCATTACGAAAGAGTTGAAGAGAAAAATTTGTCTTAATTTTACTTTTAATTTTACCTCTTTGTATCATCTTTGTATTGTCATAAAGGTAGTCCTTGCCTATTGACTAAATATTCGATTCGATTCGATTCGATTCGATTCTATTCGATTCGATTCGATTCGATTCGATTCTATTCGATTCGATTCGATTCGATTCGATTCTATTCGATTCGATTCGATTCGATTCGATTCTATTCGATTCGATTCGATTCGATTCGATTCTATTCGATTCGATTCGATTCGATTCGATTCTATTCGATTCGATTCGATTCGATTCGATTCTATTCGATTCGATTCGATTCGATTCGATTCTATTCGATTCGATTCGATTCGATTCGATTCTATTCGATTCGATTCGATTCGATTCGATTCTATTCGATTCGATTCGATTCGATTCGATTCTATTCGATTCGATTCGATTCGATTCGATTCTATTCGATTCGATTCGATTCGATTCGATTCGATTCGATTCGATTCGATTCGATTCGATTCGATTCGATTCGATACTTTTTGTATCTTCAAATATCATGAATATGATCTTGCCAAAATGCTGAGCAACATTTAAATTCGTATAAAATTCGTGTAAGGCTTTTTTTAAAAGTTTTTTTTAAATTATAAAATTTTTTATGTTTTCCATATGAAATATGGAAAACATAAAATGCCTAAAAAGTTGTTTTTAAAAAAAATTTGCTTTTTTTCTGTAAACATGACTCGAATTTGCTTTATATTAGTAATATTTTTAACGATAAGCGATCGACGGCATTGCTAAAAATGAAAAGAAAAAAGCTAATCAGATTCGAATGAATTATATAAATTTCCTAGACAAATTAATGAGCATTCTTTTTCATAAGTAATTTAGTTCTTTTCGAAGAATCGAGAATCTCAAATGAGGAGACTTTGAGATTAAATGAGATTTTCGTCCACTTTTTTCTTTAATTAAAAATTTTTATTAAATTAATTTAGTTATACGCGATTATCATTAAGAAGCAGTGCCTATACTTCTTAAACAGTTTTCATGAAGCATAAAAGCTAAAAAAAACAGCTCTTTCCCGTATTTTTCGTAAGATGAGTAAAATCCTATCTGAAATTTTGGAGAGCATGCGCATCCGGCTAGTTCAAGCTAGAATAATTAATAATAATGAATAATAATTAATCGCAATTGGTAATAATAAATAAAAATTAATTTTGGAGCTGAATTGAATTGAATTTTATCAATTTCTATTATTTGAAGATAAATTGGCAAAAATTTTCGGCAGTTTTATGAAAGTGTTTGATGAAAAATTTACCCACTCATCGCCATCTTTATAGGTTTTACCAGCATGTTTGCAGGCGAGGATGATGCTGATCAACGAAAGCAGTAAGAATACGCGCATGATCGACGCAGAGCAAGCAACTGACACTCAGCGTCCAGAGTGAACTGGAGTCCAGGTTCTTGTGATTTGAAGAAAACAAGCGCGGCACATCTCCACACGGAGGGCCTAACAACATATGTTCGAATTGCTTTCTTCATAAATCTTCACATCGAACGCATTTCGTTCCCCATCACTGAGCTACATTCAGCTAATAAATACACCCTTGAAGTGGGAACTTTCTCGCTTTTTTTATGCTAATGAGGGTTTCACTAATAACGACTTTTCAAAAGTGATACAGCTCATTACATCACTCTTTGCTTCGCTGTGTTGATCGAAAAGCGGCTCGATATCGCTCACCTAACATCGTCGTACATTGAAGGTATCCGATCAGTACCGTAACCTTGCAGCCTTGAGGATCCGCAAAAACGTTCGCATTTGTCGCCAGCGTTCAAATTATGAAATCATTTTAATTCCCATCAATTCTGAAGTATCCAAAGAGGTAAACAAGGGTTCATTAGCAGGTTTGTGCTGGCTGCTTCAACCTTCAACATGCGAAAGGCAATTCAAACTCCGAAAGTAATAAGGAAGCATGCGCTTGCCACTATCCTGATATACATGCCCAGCAAACGGAAATGAGGGAGCTTGGTCTTCGTGCTCTGCATATAGAGATCGTTTCGTAAGCAAATATGCAGCTAAACTGCCCAAATCCACGCGCATTATGTTTGTGTTTGTTAGGTACCATCACACTGGAAAAGCTCATGCCTGCGTTTGGCGAAGCTCAAGCTCTACGCATCAGATCTGACTGAATCCATCTGGGAATCGAGAAAGTCGACTTTGGGACCCAGATGATGTAGTATGCATATATTTATACGTATACGTATATATATATATACAAATATATGTGTATGTATACATATATATTTGGGGTCATTAAACTATCTTCAATGTTATCAATAATTTATAAAGTAATGCAAAGGTAGCTGTAATTTCATCGATTCCCGCATCGATGCAGCTGACAACCATGTCCAAGCATGATTGTTTAGACCTGTTTCGGAACGCCTGGTGGTCAACCTGCTGGCGATCAGTCGGGTAAGAAGCCGGGAGTCGTACCCAGGTCTTCCCGCATACGAAGCGGGAGCTATACCACTGAGCTACTGCCCACACCGGAAGTACAAAAAGTGAAAGTTTTTTTTTCGGAAGACCGGAAAGACGTACTGGAAATATTTTTCACGTTTGAATGGAAATACTCGATTCCTTTGTTGGCACAACGCTAGTGAATTAACGGAGACCATAGATACGCGTTTACGCCAATATGTGGCGAACAAATTGCAAATTCGACAGCACAAAAATTTAAAAGTAAAACACAATTCACAAAATTTGATCGGCCATTCCTTAACTTGTTTTACTCATCGCCCGTACATACGAGCTATAGGGATCGTATGTAAACGTATTGTTTACATACGATCCCTATAGCTCATGTTGCCCCTTTAAGGGTCTAGCAGTTATGCATTTTTAATTACATTAACTTCAACCAGTCGATCACTTACGCGTTTCCAAGTCCGAACACTTGCGCATTCAAAAGTCAACAACGAAACCGAAAACAATCTGAGAGTCCTGAAATATGCCTCCCTTGATGGTTGGTCGGTTTTCTATTAGAATTTAACATTTGCATGAATTTAAGACTTTCATCGATGCAATTTTTTAATCTACCCGATGAATTTCCCGATTGACGTTCATTGTTGCACCTTGCATCAAAAACGACTATTTTGTACAATTATGCACCTTTGCATAATTAGCACTTGCAGGGCGCATTATGAGACTTTCATACTTGCTCGTATGCATATGTGTATGTGAATGTGTTTGTTTAATTGTTCTAACGTGGAAACTACTGAAGCCTAAGTGAAGAAATTTGATGTTTTATCTACATTCCACGCTCATATCTTCTACCATATTTCAGAAAAATTTCTTGACTCCGAGGGGATTACAAGGATTAAATCTGTCTGATTAAAAGCTCTATCCAGAAGGATTTTAAAAATCTTCTTGAATTTTCAACTGATCATACTTTGTATTCAACCCGGTTGATTTCCAGCAAAATAAATCTTTAACAAACCGGAAGCGATTGATTAGAAAAAAATTTGAATTTTTTTTTCATTAGTGAGGAATTTACAAATTAGACAGCCGTTTTAATGGCTGAATGACGAGAGTTTATAATGTGCTAGCGCCTTAGCATACACATTCCCATTTGTAGGGTAGGAATAAGGCGAGCTTTTTGCGTCTCATCAAACGGCAGGAGAAATTTAGCTCTTTAATTTTTCGTTTTTTTTTTTCGACGGTTAACTAAATTCGCATTGTCGTTTGCGTGCAATAAACATAAACTGGTTTTGCGATTACATGAGTTTTCTAATTTGCGAGTTATTCGACAGCACTTAAGGTGATGCTTGAATGTCTTCATTAGTATGAGTAAGACTGCGAAAATTTATAAGAATATATCAACGTTATGCATTTTTCAATGCGTTATTTTTACAAATACAAATATAACGACTCTATATTTAGTTTTTCTCGCCGTTAAACACTTTTGCAGTTTCAGTCTAATACTATTCACTTTTCATTTTGAGAAATAAAACGTCGGGAAGAAGAGTAAAGAGGGGAGGGGGAGGGGAGAGCAGAATCTCTGGACTTCCTTTTTTTCAGAGGGATGGGGGAGGGAGGGAGAGGGGGATCGAGCAAGAAACCACACTTCATTCCTCTAGCGGTATGTAACTATTTGCACCGAATTCACCATGAAATTGTCGCCTTCGTTTTAAAATCTCATCTTCTTTAAAAGGAAATAAAGGCAATAAATTCACAACTTTTGTCTGATCTCGCCGATCCTACCTCACATGCATCACTGCTCAGCGATGCTTAGAGTTACGTACACCCTTGGTTTTCCCTTGTTAAAGGCATCATCCCGTCAGGGTCACTCAACTCAGATGTATCGCCGCTGCCTTGTCCTAACAAACGGTGCTTGTTGACCGAGAAAGCGATTGTATTCATCGGAGACACGCCTCGGTGCATAGCTTCGTAAGTGTTTGAAGTTGACCGATCGCGTCCGGTGGAGGGGTGCAGGTGGTTGGACTCACATTAGCCGTGCCATTGCTTCCCCTTGACTCTCTTGCGTTCCTTGTTAAAGGCATCATCCCGTCAGGGTCACTCAACTCAGATGTATCGCCGCTGCCTTGTCCTAACAAACGGTGCTTGTTGACCGAGAAAGCGATTGTATTCATCGGAGACACGCCTCGGTGCATAGCTTCGTAAGTGTTTGAAGTTGACCGATCGCGTCCGGTGGAGGGGTGCAGGTGGTTGGACTCACATTAGCCGTGCCATTGCTTCCCCTTGACTCTCTTGCGTTCCTTGTTAAAGGCATCATCCCGTCAGGGTCACTCAACTCAGATGTATCGCCGCTGCCTTGTCCTAACAAACGGTGCTTGTTGACCGAGAAAGCGATTGTATTCATCGGAGACACGCCTCGGTGCATAGCTTCGTAAGTGTTTGAAGTTGACCGATCGCGTCCGGTGGAGGGGTGCAGGTGGTTGGACTCACATTAGCCGTGCCATTGCTTCCCCTTGACTCTCTTGCGTTCCTTGTTAAAGGCATCATCCCGTCAGGGTCACTCAACTCAGATGTATCGCCGCTGCCTTGTCCTAACAAACGGTGCTTGTTGACCGAGAAAGCGATTGTATTCATCGGAGACACGCCTCGGTGCATAGCTTCGTAAGTGTTTGAAGTTGACCGATCGCGTCCGGTGGAGGGGTGCAGGTGGTTGGACTCACATTAGCCGTGCCATTGCTTCCCCTTGACTCTCTTGCGTTCCTTGTTAAAGGCATCATCCCGTCAGGGTCACTCAACTCAGATGTATCGCCGCTGCCTTGTCCTAACAAACGGTGCTTGTTGACCGAGAAAGCGATTGTATTCATCGGAGACACGCCTCGGTGCATAGCTTCGTAAGTGTTTGAAGTTGACCGATCGCGTCCGGTGGAGGGGTGCAGGTGGTTGGACTCACATTAGCCGTGCCATTGCTTCCCCTTGACTCTCTTGCGTTCCTTGTTAAAGGCATCATCCCGTCAGGGTCACTCAACTCAGATGTATCGCCGCTGCCTTGTCCTAACAAACGGTGCTTGTTGACCGAGAAAGCGATTGTATTCATCGGAGACACGCCTCGGTGCATAGCTTCGTAAGTGTTTGAAGTTGACCGACCGCGTCCGGTGGAGGGGTGCAGGTGGTTGGACTCACATTAGCCGTGCCATTGCTTCCCCTTGACTCTCTTGCGTTCATTCGCTATATACAATTATAAAAAAGCGCTATCGGTTTATTCTCTTTCTTTATTTGTTGAAAATTTTAGCGAGCAAATATTTGGAGGAAAGGAACGTGGAGTAATCTTCTGTAATTTGCGCAAAATGCGTGTTGCTCGTATTTCACGACTGCATGAAATCTAAGGTGCCCGAATCTTTTCCACAATATTTAACGCTTCATTTTTGCTGTTCAGCATCCGCTTCTTAGCAATTATGGCTTCTTTAGCTGCGTCGTCGTGTTTTTTTTCGGAGTAAACCTGTTCAAATCTTACCAACAGCGAAAGATGGTATGTTCAGTTTGGTCGACGTCATCTTAAGCGTACCTTCATCTGCTCTCCGTCACATTGATCGGCTATGCGCAGACATTAGCGCCAACATTAGACTCTCCTTTTGTTGGTCAACAATGGCAAAAAAATTCGCTCGTCGACCTTGTACAGTTGATGAGTTTTCTCCGCGTTTACGCCCCGTTGCCATTCCGTACGTTTGTCAACTTCATCACTTGTGTGAACGTCTACATACTTCATTGTTATTCTTGACGCCCGCCAACACTGCTGTTTGCTGGTTTGCTAGTATGTCCGTTAACTTTCCATAAGCCTACTTTCAGCTTATCGATCGTCCATGCGCATAGTTCGAAAGGTTATTTGATGAACCAAATAAGTAAGCACTGTTATCAATACATANGGTTATTTTCACATCTGTTAAGGGTTAGTTACCCAATTGTCGCTGTTTCTGTGAAAGGATAGATAGTTTTCTTGGCGTTCGTTTCCTTTGCACCGTAATATTCGAGTATTTTGCTAATCTAATTGCATAATATGCTCATATGGATTAGACATACTTAAAAATGTTGTAACTCCCAAAAAAACATTTGGGTGATTTTTGTATAGAAATTTTGCAGTTAGTCTACCGATAGTTGAAGTATGAACGATGACTGTATGAGAAACCGAACAGAATGATGGTTAGGACAGGTGCGTTGGCTTTTATGGTTCATATGGCAACAGTAGTCGCTGAAACGATAATCGGTCGCGCAGATCGCGCACCCTATTGTGTGTGAACTGGACTTCAATTTTCGGCTCCTGTGCTTCGGAATTGAGCATTTATTTCTCGTTAACTTTCTTTAATGTTTTTATGTGGTAGCGACAAACAATTCTGCTACGCAATATGCAAATTATACAAACATGCAAATTATACGCTTATGCAAATTATACGATTTAACAGGTTAAATGATTATGCGAATTATGCCAACGTTTATGCAAATTATACGATTTAACAGGTTAAATGATTATGTGAATTATGCGAACGTTTATGCAAATTATACGATTTTATAAGTTAAATGATTATGCGAATTATGCGAACGTTTATGCAAATTATACGATTTTATAAGTTAAATGATTATGCGAATTATATGACTGTGCAAATTAGTTCGTCATAGGATTGTGAACGTGAAATATTTAATGCTGATGTTTGTTTTCAATCTAACTGTCATAACAACAGTTACTGTTCGATTATATGGCGAATGTCTTCACTGTAGCATTTTTTTTTCGAAACGACTGAACAGCCTTTATCATTTCATCATGTTTGTGCGTTTTGGCAAAATCGCGCCTGTAAAGCGCATTATGCTAATCCTGTAAAGCGCATACGTGTTTTCTGTACGTTTGTTCAGTAGTTTCAACTCGAGAATCACTGAAGCAAATTTGTTAAGTATTTGTTAGGTACAATCTGTTGTGTATCATAACACCAAAATAACATGGTTTCTTATTATGGTGTGAAATGGATTCATGATCACAGCGGAAAGAAGCACTTGTTGACAACATATGAAGATGGCATAAACTTTATTTATTTTGCGGGCGGCAAAGTCGAAGAAAAATTCTTTGGGGAAAAAAACGATCGTTTAGTTGACGTTTTTTTACTAGCGGAAGGTCCGATGTAAACACGAATGCACTGTTGCCCACGCTTTATTGTTTGTTAGCAATTCATAAGACTGACTGTTCTATTATACTCACATCAGTGAGCTCCACGATTCTCATTTCCACTTAACATCTTTTTTGGTAATAAATAATGTTTAATCATTTATATGCCAGCAACTAACAAGATTGTTGTTATGCTGACCGTGTTATGGTGCTCAGCTGGTAGGAGAGAGAACCTAACGCACAATTCGCCACATTTTGCTTAGGCGAAAAAATTGAGAAGAAGAATTCAATGGCATGCGTACAATAAAACGTTTCTAAGATTCTAAAGTTCTTTAAGTTTATAATAGCCTGTATGCTTTAGTGAGATTGTGCATTAAAAACATGCTTTAATAAAAATATATAGAAAGAATTCCCCTTGTGTTGACAATTGTTCATGTATAGATTTCTCTCCGAACAGTATAACGCCTCTCGAAACTGAAGAAAAATGAGAATTTCTCTTGAAGACCTCTACCAACAGTTTGAAAAAAAAACAAGATGGCCCAGATATTTTTTTCAAACAACTATAGCACACCAATATAACAGGGTTCATTCAGAGCTAGTAAATATAAATTTTGCGAAGAGTGAAAGGAACGAACGAGTTGTGCATGTGCATCATCATGCCAATATTATTCACAGCATGCGCATGCGATTACAAGACCGACCGAATGTGTGCTGCACATTCATGAACCATGCTCATGCATCGATTGCATGTTTTTCATTTCACAAATTCAATTTCGCGATCATTCGTTGAAATGCTGAGAAAGCAGAGTCAAGGTTGAACTAAAAATTCACCGTATTATTTTGTTAGCGGCCCCTCATTTAAGTATTTGAAGATGTGAATTTTTCATAAGGTACTTTTCATATATGGGACTCAAATTTGATTTACTGTTAGCGTACCGCTATTTACAGAAAAAAGAAATGTTTTTCAGTTTTCTATTGTAATTTTGTAGTTTATAAGGAGCGTCATACAACGACACCATGTATGCGCCTCTATATTTGTTTGCGCGTTTGCATACAGTGCTTGTCTTTGATATTTACGCTCAATACCCTTGGACCACCGGACCACCTCGTGCACCCATTTTCAAAACAGTTCATCAACATTGGGGAGAAATTACGCCTCCTCAAAGTGAACAAAGTTTTGCATGCACCTTCAACCTTTCTAAAGTTGCCAATACTTTATAAACTGGACCGCAGAACAATAAATCTTCAGCAGATCTGTGCGATCGATTGGGTCGGATATAATATGAATATCCATCGTCTGCAAGTAATCTGTGAAGCCGGCTGATTTAATAGATGAGCTGTTAGACCGCATATCACACAACTCTTTAGCACGCATTCCGTCTTGTTTTTCTCGAGAAATTGTTGTTTTATTCTGTTTTTTTAGATCGTTTTTTAATTTTTGTTTGACCTTATCTTGAACACCTTGAATAGCTGTGATTTCATTGATTTCATCGTTCTCTCCATCGATGCAGCTGGCAATTTTTCCATTTGCCGCGATCCTGAGCTCGCCGCATTCAAGCAACACCATATAGACGTCTCAGCTGATCTTCCTTTCTTACTTTCCATACTGCTGTGGCTGGTAGTACATCGCCTGGTGGCCGGCCTGCTGTCGACATAGGTTTCGGTTATTCGGAGTTTCCTTCTCCTAGCCTTTCTTCTTCCACGAAGTACCTACAAGGCAGTAGGGGCTGCGACCTTTCTCGGCGGATCGTACTCGCCGTGACACGAAAACGTCATTGGGTATTGTGACCATTTTTTAAGTGCTGGCGTGCCACCGCCAACTTCAGTCACACCCTGATGGATTTCGCTGTTGGTTGGTTTGCGCCTGCTTATTCAACATATTCGCAGTTAACCGTCATATCTGACGGCCGTTTCACAACCCATCAACGCGAAGAGCTGAGCGAGAGTAGACACGACCGCTCAGCGGCCGTTCAACTAGCCCAACCCATTTTTGTTTTATACTGTTTTTAAACTATTCTGTTTATTCTGTTTTTTTTTATTCCACCTATTCTATTCTCTTTTTCAGTGAATTTTTTTTCCAATTCTCTTTGTTCCAACAAATATGATCGTCTACTTTCCGAGGCAATGAAACAGGTTCTATTATTCGCCAAAACAAATGATACCAACATTTAATTTGACATTCGATCTAAAAAAATTAAAACTTTCTTTGAACTTCAGAAACAAAATTGAGTTAATACTCCTAAAAGTTATTATCATTTTCTGTGCTATTCTTCACTTGTCGGACAATTTCCTTCGCCATAATTATAATTCCTTACCCTTCTTTCTGTGTTTAATCTCTCTGCATTTCAAAATATAGATAAGAAACTAATCAAAAGTTGGACGAAAATAGTTTCCTGGTTGTTTGACTTTCTAGAAGAATTATGTAGTTCATTGTGAACGATCATGTACGACTGTAGTAAAGAGCAAAGAAATTTTTTATCGTAAAACACTTTTCGGTTATGTGTTATGCGTAACACATTTTTTTATTACACTGAGTGAGCATTTACTGTAATTCGTAGTGCTTGTTCTCCTGACGACGATCTAGCCCACTTTCATATACTCTCTCCTAGATAACTATTGCGCTAGTAGTGGTACAAACGTAAAATCTCCTTATCTAGAATTTTGGCCATACATTTTCTTCACCGTACCATATTTAAGACGGCGGCAGTAGCTCAGTGGTAGAGCCCCGCTTCGAATGCGGGGAGACTTAGGTTCGATTCCCGGTTGCTTCCCACCATATCACTGACAGCCCAGCTAGCGAGTGGTACTTAACAACTAGCTACAACAGCCAAAGGGCTGGCTTGTTGCTCGGCGTGCGGTTACCTCAGGTAACATCGAGACATTGCGCTGAAGGTCCGAGCTGTAAGAATAGGAATAAGAACCAGATTTAAGAACAAGGAACGTGCGTCGACTTTAGGAACATCGATTATGAAAGAGTGATTTTTTCATCAATAATAAAAATCCATTTAGCTTAAAGAAATTATTTTAGGACAAAAGAGATGAAGGGAAGCACGTTCGTCATTTGTAATGGTTCACCAAGCTACAACTAGTTGCTCCAAAGTAGAAATTTTTTGAGAGAAAAAAGAATCTTCTGGAAAGACATTTCGAGGAGGAACCGAATCTTGATTAAGAATCACCATAATAAGAAACTAATTAGTTGCTTCATCCGAATAGAAAAACGATGATGCTCTAGACGAGCGAAACTATTCCCATCATAGGATTCTTCCTTTTTTTTTTCTTGATACCTTAGGCCCTAAACCATCAATAGCACTTTGCAAATATGAGCTACTAAAGTGGTAGACTGTCTACGAGTCGAATAGTTCTCTTTCTTCGATCTGCGCTTTAAGTCCTCATCATAAGCGGTGAGAAATCGCTCATACCTTCAGTAATTATCGGGTAATTAAGGTATTATTGGAAGTAGGCGCACAGCCATCACTGTCATTCATTGCTTTTCTATCGCCTCCTATTCATTTTCTATTGCACTTAGTAAGAAGTAACACCTTGATTTATGGTCGACTTTATTCGCACTCCCTAACAACGAATCTATGCAAAGCGTTTCGTAATCGGTGTTTATGAACGCACGGTCATAGCGACATAGCAACAACGGTGTCATTACGTTATGCAATCGGTTCGTATTTCGTAATTTAGAGAAAGCTACATTTGCATTGCAAAAAAAAAAAACCTTTCACAATTTCGATTTTGCTTTTATTCTATTTGATTATTGCGTTTAATTTACACTCAGAAATTAAATCTTTTCTAGTCTTTAAAATTTTTTCTTCATTAAAAAAAAAACTGCATAATTCTTTGGCAACAATTTTTTGTTGTTTTTATCGGTTATTTATGAAAAAAAAATTTATGAAAATTTATGAAAATAAAAAGCTGAAATTTTTACGCAATATTTCCATAATCATAAATTTCCTATTGCATCTCATTATGCCATTGTATGTATCATTATCGTAGTTTTCTTCTCAAACAACTTTCATTCTCCATATTTACTCATTAAGTTATCCGAAGCATTTCGCTTCCAGTCTTTTAGCATATTACTTACAGTTTTATTCATCGTTAACCAGAATATCACAACAATTTTTTCTTCAGCCTCTCTATTACTTTGCACTATAAACGTTTTCATTATATGATGAATTGAGTCTTCGATCACAGCAATTGTAGGCGTATAATCAAATAAGGTTAGTGGGTGTCTCATGGAAACGAATAGGTATAGTATGAACCCATATTTGTCAAATCCGGCAAATGGACAAAAATGTTGTCAATTATAATGAAGCTTTAAGTGAAGTTCAATTTTTGAGATTGCAAAACATGATATGAAATAGTTAAAGTACAGTCGAGATCAATAACATTCCTTTCTTTTTTTTTCATCGACCATACGAGGAATACGTTTTTCCATTGCATATCGAGTGGAAAATTTCGATCGTCTATTCTCGTTTCAGAAGCTTATAGTTATTTATTTGCGACTCGATTTTTCCGAATAAATCTGATTTTTCTTTTTTCTTTTTTTTTCTTATTATCAAAGCTAAATAATTCAACGCCGTGAAGCTTCATGGAAATGATCCTGCCAAGGAATATTCTAGAAGGTCTTTCTGAAAAGTTCTCAGATTTCTACTGGAATATCATTTATTCGGTGAAAAATTTTGGAAATTTCTTGAACTTGAAGGCTATCTTATGTATGTATTATTTCGGAGGCGCATATTCTGCGCAATAATTCGGCACATCATATTTCGGTGTATTTGCAGTATGTCCTTTGTCATTATTTTTATTTCACCAGAAACATTCATGGACAATGCCATTAGCTGTTTGATCCATACGCCATATGCTGTAAGATATCAGCTCACCAGGTAGGCAGAATGTGAGCATATGCGAAATGATAGCTGCAAAAGAAGCCGGAGGAGGGGGAGGGGGGGAGAGAGAGAGAGGGGGGGAGAGGGGTATAAGTCCGGAGTGTACTGAATCCAGTGAAATTTCTTTGAAGTGGCTCATTCAAAATAAGGACTAAATTTTAGAGGAAGACTGAGTTAAGGTGGAAGAAGGTTTGAGGAGAGCGGGTGGGGATAAATGATTTCCCATGTTCGATTTGAGATCGTTTTCTTTCGATGACTACTTTATTGATAAGGCGCACTGCTATGATCTTTCACTGATTTCATTGTTTTTTTAATGCCAACGATTGTGCGCTATATTTAATCAGATTTGCTCGGTGTTCCGGCATTCCGTTAGCATCAGAAGCTGAAAATGGAATTCTGGATTCGGGCACCATGTGGTTATGATCGATAAAAACAAAGGGGGATATACTCTTGC
This sequence comes from Toxocara canis, assembly GCA_000803305.1. Lineage (NCBI taxonomy): Eukaryota > Metazoa > Nematoda > Chromadorea > Rhabditida > Toxocaridae > Toxocara > Toxocara canis. The sequence goes on along the minus strand of JPKZ01001194.1, from coordinate 58,251 downwards.
TCAATCTCTTCGATCATTGCGCTTGATTGTAAGAAAAAATATCACACATTTTATAAAAGTCACATGCATTTTATACAAGTCGAATGAATTCGAATCACCGGAAATGCTGTTGATGAGCACAATAAAGTAAGCTGTTCACTAGCAAATCATCGATCTCGCACAACCGTTGTCATCATTAACATAGGGAGGAGCGCATTTCGAAAGGATGGCACGATATATTCTCTGGCAACTCATAACCCATCTGATCAACAGCTTTCAGATTTTTTCCCACCCGACCACTTATCCAAGTCGCCCACTAAAAAATGCGTTTGTCAGCGACCCAATCAATGAACCTTATAGCTGGACTGATTGAAAACTTCACACAGGTTTTTATCCCGTCTTATAGTAGGACAGAACACCCCGCAGGTCGGATCGGGTATGGACGATGATTGCAGAATATAGAGCATTTTACCAAATTTCATATTTCTGCTTACATCGACTATCTAGTTGAAACTACCGGATAGACAAAAATATATGCGCACATAAATATGTGTAAGCATGGCATTGCGTAACATTTGCAAAATGATTGCAAGAGATTTGCAATTTGCAAATTTGTCAAAGCGCAAAACAACGCACTGAATGTTTTTATCATTTGCCTAGAGAATATGTCGAACGCAGCAGCTGATAACATCCTGATTCGGACTGCGCTGGAATCGCACTGAATTTATCCGATTTAGCAAGCTTGCAGTTCGTAAACCGCTTATCGCAACGTCGTCCTTGTACCTTTGTATGTATGCTTTGTTCTGGCCGGTCGATAGTTCCAACTCGCAAATCGATGACTTCATTTTTTTAGTAATTATAATGTAGGTTAGAATTACTTACAATATTCAAGTGCTTCGATTTCGTAAGAGGGCTAAAAAAATTTGCATACTTTCAACCGATCGGATCGCACGTTGTTGATTTAAACGTAGAAAAACAGACATTTATGAGTGATTAGTTCGAATAAAATCTGAATATTTGTACTTTCTGCGTAGTTGATGAAATTGACTGATTTAAAGAGTCAGTCACCAAAAAATCACATGGCTACCCCGCTGCCGAGCACTCCGATTCGATCAAGCTACGGTACGGAGATAGATAATAGTTGCTTAAAATGGCAACTTTGGTTTCCACAGTTATCGTATGATTTTTAAAACATATCCCGGCAATACTTTGGTTGTAATCTATGCGGTTCGGTGAAACATATCCCAGGCTATCTTATGTATGTTTTTTCGTTCATTTAGATACGCCGAAGGCTATCTTATGTATGTTTTTTCGTTCATTTAGATACGCCGAAGGCTATCTTATGTATGTTTTTTCGTTCATTTAGATACGCCGAAGGCTATCTTATGTATGTTTTTTCGTTCATTTAGATACGCCGAAGGCTATCTTATGTATGTTTTTTCGTTCATTTAGGTACGCCGAAGGCTATCTTATGTATTTTTGTTCGTTTATTTAGATACGCCGAAGGCTATCTTATGTATGTTTTTTCGTTCATTTAGATACGCCGAAGGCTATCTTATGTATGTTTTTTCGTTCATTTAGATACGCCGAAGGCTATCTTATGTATGTTTTTTCGTTCATTTAGATACGCCGAAGGCTATCTTATGTATGTTTTTTCGTTCATTTAGATACGCCGAAGGCTATCTTATGTATGTTTTTTCGTTCATTTAGATACGCCGAAGGCTATCTTATGTATGTTTTTTCGTTCATTTAGATACGCCGAAGGCTATCTTATGTATGTTTTTTCGTTCATTTAGATACGCCGAAGGCTATCTTATGTATGTTTTTTCGTTCATTTAGATACGCCGAAGGCTATCTTATGTATGTTTTTTCGTTCATTTAGATACGCCGAAGGCTATCTTATGTATGTTTTTTCGTTCATTTAGATACGCCGAAGGCTATCTTATGTATGTTTTTTCGTTCATTTAGATACGCCGAAGGCTATCTTATGTATGTTTTTTCGTTCATTTAGATACGCCGAAGGCTATCTTATGTATGTTTTTTCGTTCATTTAGATACGCCGAAGGCTATCTTATGTATGTTTTTTCGTTCATTTAGATACGCCGAAGGCTATCTTATGTATGTTTTTTCGTTCATTTAGGTACGCCGAAGGCTATCTTATGTATTTTTGTTCGTTTATTTAGGTACGCCGAAGGCTATTTTTGTTCGATTATCCATCTAATCATTTTTTCGTTCCATATAGAGAAAACCAAATGCGCATTTATATGCAAACAACAATAAATGAAAATGTGTGCTAAGGGCGTTGATACAGCATGAGGCCTCACAGTTAAGTTTATCAAGTTAACCGGTTTTATTAACTGCTAAAAAACCCTAAAACGCGCCTAGTAATACGCTTGTAGTTTTACAATAAAGAGTCAACCAGTCCCAATATATCCTCAACTGCTGTTGTAGCCACTCGTCGTAAGCAACGTTAAAGAACTTGGGGGGTTGGTTCAGAATAGAATATATCAAAAGTGGAAATAAAAATTTTAGACCAAAATCAAGTGAATTAAAAACAAAAACGAAAGCGATATCGGCTGAAGAGCTTTTATCGAAACATTTATTTCACACTGATTGCATTACAACTATTGTATGCATTATCGTAGAAGGATACCACTTTTATCTGTTATTTAATTCGGATGCGAAATTTACTATAATTTTATTATGTTTTTTGAAATATTCCTCTGTGTTTCATAACGGACATTTCAATATGCCGTTGTCGTATAACTTCATAAAGATAACACAATTGTCGCTAACGATTTATGGTTGTAACACAATTTTTGTAACACACAACATTTGTTAGAATAAGAATAATGCGAATAAGTGCTTCTTTCGTAAAACACTTGTTCTTTAGGCAAACGTAATACAATGGTTCACATTGATGCCTGTTTAGTCATATTACTGATGAAATGACGATTACGTCAGCCGAGATAAGCGTCGCATTCATTTTGTACACTCTCATACGTTGTTCCTATCGTTCGTCTTACATTGATTTCATGCGTTGCTTATTACTGTTGCGTATAGGCTTAACGATAATTAATTGAGTGAAGCATCCAACGGCTATAAAGTTCGAAGCCTTCTAGAGTGGAGTTTAGTTGAAATAGGAACTATGCTGAACGAGGCGAACTAATTTCTCAGTTCATGTTTAGTGGCCGTTTTCGTAAGGAAGCCAATAGCATTTTGTAATCTTTTCCGCCATGTTTAGGAAAAAATGTTTATTCAAGCGGTTATGGATCTTTTTGAACGGAAGTGGTTTTATTTCGGAATAGCAAGACATATAGGAATTGGCATTATATTTTTAATTTGAATTGTATTTTTTCCCAAGTGGTCCTTTTTTTTCCAATCGCTTCTTCCAAATGCCTTTCTGCTCTAAGAGAATATCTTCGAGTTCGAAGCGACATGAGATAATTAGAGATCAATGGGCGCTGAAAGATCTGTACGTAGGTGATGATAATTTCTAATTTTTCACGAAATATTTGACGAACTTTCGATTTATAACGTCGTAAAACGTGTCCAAATACTCGATTCAAACACTTGTGTTCGATGCCGAATCAGCTCTAATTACCTCGAATCAATTTTGAATATAAAAGCATCGTCAACCTCTAGTGAATTATTAGGCCACTATTTTTTGAAGTGTGCTATGAACCTTCGATTAGAATTTAATTTTAGGGTTTGAGATTTATTTATTCCTTTCTCTTATTTTTTTTTTTACTTTTCAGAAGAAATATCTAAACGAAGACTTGTACGGAGACGTTTTTATGATCGTCACTTTGACTATAGTGCCTCATCACCTAAAAGAACTTCTTCAAATGGGAAGGTCGTAAAGCTTTAGACTCACAGTGAAAAGTAATCATCTTTTTTTTTAAATTTTTTAAATTTCACCCCTCGTCTGATCGCAATGGGAATGGCTGAGATTCTAGATATCGTTGAATTAAGCCATAAATCAATGTTTTTCTTGTAGCTTTCAAGACGCTGAGAGAGAAAAGTGCTGATGACGAAAAGTTTCATTTACTGAATAAGTATTTAAAAAAAAAGAAATAATAAATGTAAATAGGATTCAAAACTAAAATTGCAAGAAAAAAAAGTACAATAAGCAATCGTAGAGATAAGACAGTAGTCGACATAAAACGATATATTCTATTTAAAAATTTATATAAAATTAAATTCGGAAATTTTTCAGTCACTTTAAAAAAAAATTTATCGAACAGTATCAAGAATTGAACGCTCATAACGAATAGGACCATTATTTGTTGCATTGTGTTCGTTCATCGAGTAAGAATAAGAGTAAAGAGTAATCTGTAGGATCGGGAAAAAAATTCGATAAAGAAAATCACTAAAAAGTTTTAAAATGAAAAATTTTGAAAATTGAATGCTAAGAATTAGTAAATGCCGATGTAATGAAGCATTTGCCTTGCGCTGTGTGTTATATGCTGAAACGTTGGTGTGAACGTTGTGTTCATAAAAACGTTCATTCATTGCATGCATCTCGAAACCATAAACGATACACATTCCGACATGACACATTTTGTTCTCTGAAATATTTTCGTTTTTTTTTTCATTTTCCTTTTTTTTGAGGTCTTTCATTGCTTTTTTTATCGAATTTTCCGTTGTTTGTTATTGCCCTTTTTTTTTAAATAAAATTTCCAATGTGCATTTTCTCGACATCGTATCCATCCGCCTATATGCGTATGCGTTTGTGTCCATCTGTTTAGCTGCCCAGCCGATAGTTTCAAGTTGAAATCATTGAAAATTTATCGGTAAAATTTCCTAGGACTACATCTTGCACTAAATCTCAAACCATTTCAACGATCGAGGAGTGAATTATACCCACTTAAAGAGAATTAAAAATTTAACCACACTTTGCTAAGTGTTGGGCTACATATTCGTACGATTGAATCATAGAGCAAAAAACCGTTAGTAAGAGTGGTCGGACCGGACAGAATTTTAATATTTTTATTATTTACGAACTATCTACGAAGCCAGTGGCTAAATATTTGATTCACCAAGGCGTATATCATGCCGATTGTTGACACACATTTCACTTGTCCTTTTGCAAAACACCTTTAATGTTTTTCTATTTCCCCAAGAGAACTAACGATATGACTTTGTATCGAATATATGCCAGTACAAATGTCTGGTTTTGTGTTTTTTTTCTGTTTATTTTGGATTTCTGCCTCTGAGCTTGCTTATTACCTATTTTCTTGCATTTTTTTTCTACTTCCGGTTTCGAACATTCGTATATTTTCCAGAGTGTTCAAGGTTTTCTTGTTTAGCGCACTTGGTTTGCTTGTTTAGCGCATGACTTTGGTAAGGTAGTGTTTAGCGGATTCTCTGGAATGTGCCCGGAGATGGCCTGTTAGATTCGTGGAATTATCATTGAGCCGCCCGCACTTAGACCACCTTGACCTCCGAGCTATGCCATTTGCTATCGGTTAGCAAAGCACAACTGCAATGATTTAGTTAGGAGGAGAAGGGAGCGAAATAATCAATTGGAAGTGTTAGATGTCTTCCTGTAACATCACCTGCAATGCTAGATGTCTTCCTGTAACACCACCTGCAATGCTAGATGTCTTCCTGTAACATCACCTGCAGTGCTAGATGTCTTCCTGTAACAGCACCCGTGTACATTGCCGCGGCTTTCATGCATTCTCATAAAAGCTGTCATACATATTTTGGTCCAGAGAAGGTGGCAAAGGTGGTCGGATTTGTTCTCCGCGTTACGTGCGAATCGGTACAGAGGTGCGTAGTGGAGAGCACCAAGGGAATAAAGGCGAATGGCTCGCTTTCGTCCTTTCCACCTTCCGCGACGTTCCCACTGCGTACCGGTGTGCGGTTGAGAGAATCTAAACGCCGAAGCCTGGCTGAAGGGATCAGTCGAATCCGCTTGTTCTCCGTTTCCGTTGGTACGCACCTATTGCACTGGTTTAAACGGTGCTAACTGTTGGAATGGACAGACATTCAGCCGTTAGGGAATTTACAGCTTAGTTTTGCTCGCCGCATAACTGTATGCGACTCAGATGCAGCAGCTTAGGCGTGTTCATTATAGCCTTATCAGCGTGATCGACTCATGCTCGATTCACTATCTAATAGGACTTCAGTTAAACCTGTCTACGCAGTTAAATTTTGACCCCTCTGTATGATACTGTACATTCATAAGGGTACGTACGTTTGAGCTGCAGTCATTGGTATGCGTTGATCTATCTGCGAGTGGTCGTTGTTGTGATGCCGCCTTTATATATATATATATACTCGTTTAATTTGTCTGTCCCATACTCGTTTAGTTTGTCTGTTATATTGTCTATCCCATTTAACGTTTCGCCCCCATCACGTCGATTATTGGTGACATTCTTAGCAGTACTAGCAGTTTAGCGAATACGTTATTATGCTCGAGAGAAATACTATAACAAATTGCGCTTGTCTATCATCATGCGTTCAAAGAATGAGAGATATGTATATTGGAGTTAAAAGGACCTTTGGTTTATGCAACAGTTTTGCAAAAGTTATGCGCAATGCTGGCGTGCAATCCAGATTTTCAGATCTTATAGTACAAAGTTGAAAATTTTTGGAATCTTTTATAAAAATATCTCATCAGCTTATCACATTATCATCTTTATCATTATTACATAGCTCGATTTTCAACCGTTCAGTTCGCAAGAATTAGGAGCAGAAAAAGTTTTATGAAATATTGTACTTTATCAAGATTGTGATTTAGTTGGAAAAGTACTGCCGTTCTTTTTTTTTTTGCCGAAATCTGCTCATAAAATCTAATAACCAGTTTTATTTAAACAGATGAAAAATTCAGCGACATTATTGGGTACTGTTATTTGGCATTTTTAATTATCCAGAAACACCTCGCATGTCAATTCGCTTACCATTTTAAGTTTTACGATTCTTTTCATTGGGTTGTTGTGGTTGAAGATGGGCGGAGGTGGTGATCATTCCATATCGTCGTGCAGCGTTCGACATCCCTGCTAGGTGCCTTTCTAATTGCTTTGACTGCCATACTGTTGGTTGTGTTCGCTCGGCCAATGATCTTGTTTTACGCGAAAGTTGTGTTATTCTTTGTTATAAGTATAGCTAAATTCGTATTCCTCCCGAATCGAGTTGTGCGAATTTGTGCTCGACGATGAACGGCGCGATAACGTTAGGTCGTGGTCAGACATATCCACTCGAAAACTACAAAAAAGGTTAGTTTATAACTTTCAAAAAGATTTTCAAAAATTTCGAAAACACTTCAAAAACTTCAAAAAGAAAAGTTCAAAGAGATTTGGGAACACGTTCTTGCGATCACGTTTTTTTTTTTCACGCGTAGCGGTTGTTTTCATTATAAGGACGGCCGTTAGTGCTTATAATTCAGATAAATCTCTACAAGTGCTATACGGTCGATGCAGAAAACATCCAGCGTATAGGGTACGGAACCACATGCTAAAAAGTAACGTGGTATAGTCTCACTCCACTGTTGTCATTCAGCTGCGGAACCAAAGAATGGTACTATAAAAACGAAAATTGCTGCTTCATTTTCGCTGATTATGACCGTTTAGAGTGCCACATCATTATGACTTTCTTTTTTCTTAACTTTTTGACTGAAGTTATCCTTTCCCAGTATGCTCAAATTTGCAATTTATCGATGGCTTTGAGAAAAAGTTTGCTGGTGGAAGTATCACTTGGTGAAAAATGAAAAATTGCTTTGAAAGCATGTTAAAATGCGCGAAGGCATACAAAACCACATATGCTAATTAGCCGTTAAAATTTCGGTTTTATTTTTAATGTCTTTCGACTGTTCGAAGGTGCCTTGTTCGTTTTATGATGGACGGAGGCCGTAAGAGTGCACCATGAATCATTTTCGGTTTAATGTATGTTTTCGCCCTTATGCTCATGTTTCCGTTATTTTTTGTTCACGTATAACCCTCCGCTCCCGAGATCCGAACTAAGGTAGAGGGGTACGATCTTGGCACCTACAACTATCTTCCGCGGCACTCGGAAACGAGCGAAAGGAAAGGGAGGATTGGCCATGTTTGTTCATTTTATCAGGATATTGAATGCAAGGCTTGCAAAGATTGTGCGCTTGGTGCTTGGCTATTGTGATGCGCGGAGGCACATCTATAGGTCTAAACTAGGATATGAAAAGATGAAGTTATCACCTCGGAAACAAGCGTTTGTAAATTCAGAAGACTAGGCCAACTGGAAAAGCTGAAAAAGAAGCCGCAATCTATCGATCAAAAACGTTATAAATTTAACGAAGGTTCGGAGGCATTGTTTTCGTTTGTGTGCACTCCACAGAAACCGAACGAGGTTGTCCAATACGATAAATTTTAGGTGCACGAGTTTGGATACGCGATTCCGAGCTAGTATGGATAGGTGCTGAATTACTTACTGATGTCACTTTTGCAACTAAAGTGATTAACGTTCAACTAGAGAATGGAGAGGTTAGAAAGATTTGTCGATTGTCGTTTTTTTTTAAACTTTTCTTTTTACGTTTTTGATAAGTTTAAGAAAGACAAAAAATTGTCTTTCTTTTTTTTTCTTTTTTTTTAAGTTTCAAGTTTTTTTAAAGTTTTCGTTCTTTTTTCGTTTTTACAACTATATTCATCAATGGATGGACATGTATGGTTTGTAAAGAAAAAAAGTAAGATTTCTGTTTCATGAATTATTTCATTAATTTTATTTATTCATTTTTTAATATTGCAAAACTTTAACAAACAAAATTCCATAACAAACGATATGCATAATTTGCTGTGATATATATAAATCTCTTATAGAGAACCTATGTTGTCTTTTTTTTTGCAAACGGTTTTTTTTCTCAAAGCTAATGGCGCTCGTAAATAACGTTGAGTTCAGTTTTCATCACTATTTCGTACGGCTATTTTCACGAACGATATACTTAGCTAAGATTCATCTGTCGTTTTTTTAAAAAATATTTATGCTAAAGATCGTTCAATCTTCCTGGTTATCCGCTTAGTTTTTATCTAATAGGTAAAAAGACATCTTTGATATTTCTGTTTTTTAGGTCCTCTTCATTCCAGTGATATTATGTTATAACCGAATTATTGTTTTTTTTAAAATCGGTTATAAAATTTGCTTGGAGCTTTTTCTTTCATTGCCTAAACTGACGTTTATTACTCCGTTTTAGCTCGTCGCTTTCAAGCTAAAATTCACTGTTTAATTTTTCATTAGCTATTACATGCTTTAATTATAGCGCTTACATTTACAGATTCATGAGATCAAAGTGACGGATGCGGAATCATTGCCTTTTCTACGAAATCCAGACATCCTACTTGGAAGAGATGATCTAACCACACTCAGTTACCTTCATGAACCGGCCGTGCTCAGCAATCTCAGTTATCGATTCGTACATCGTGAGGCTATCTATACGTATTGTGGGATTGTACTGGTTGCTATTAATCCGTATTCGAATTGTTCACAACTGTACAGCGATGAAGTTATTCAGGTGATCGCTTAGTCATTTGTCTATTTCAATCTTATAGATCTCTTACAAATGCGCCTTAGTTTCCACATCATCTAATTGTCGCCATTTCGTAAAGGGTCGGTTGCAGCACCATCAGAAGCCTTTGATGTTCTAGATGTATTTGAAGAATACTTGACGATCTTTTCCACTTCCTTACAATTTAAAAAAATAGTCGAGCCATTTAGAATAGCTGTGGGATAAAAAAAAAACTAAAATAACAATCCATAGCTTTCAATTTCCATAATAACTAAATTCACAAGCAAAGGTTCATGTTGCTTCAGACAGAAGGATGTTTTTATCTTCGTTTGGGGGCAGTTTCTCCGAGTTCCTCCTTCTTTAGAAGGTCATTTTGCCATGATGGTTGGTATTTTTAGCAAATGTCCTTCGTATCTGTTTTGTCTACGTCTTATTTCATGGTTTATCTCCATTTTTACTTGATCAGAATCATCCTTCACGGTTTTGATGTTTATTCTGTTGACGTCGTCTAATAATTTTGAAGATGTGGCAACCTCCTTTAACCGTTTTAATTTCCGCCAGTAACCCGTTGATTTTTGAGGTATATCGAGGAGCGGGTAATCAGGTTCGCGAACTTGATCCACATATATACGCAGTGGCTGAGGAGGCGTTCTTTAACCTGGCCGAGTATGAGAAGAATCAATCGATTATCGTTAGTGGAGAATCGGGTGCTGGCAAGACCGTCTCAGCGAAATTCGTTATGCGGTATTCTAATATATTATATTGTTTGTTTTTCATTTATCCGATCCGTTTTTGAATTTTGTTTGATCTGTATCTTCATATATCAATCTGTGATCCAGTGTAAATCTCTTGACGTTAAACGCCAGTTTCGCACCGCTCCTTCCTTGCCCTCTCATTTTTTTCTCTCCTGAGACTCTCACCACCACCCCCCCCCTCCCCCACCTCTCCCCC
>JPKZ01001194.1:36340-47746 GCA_000803305.1 Toxocara canis | reverse complement strand
GCTGCTCAGCTCTATAATCGTTGTAATTTGAATATTAAATTTAACGGACTCTTGTCCTTATAAGCCACCATAGTGATAAAGATAGTTTTGCAAGAAATGGGCAGTCGTCGTCTGTGTCAAATTTTCATGGTAACGAGGGTGATAATAGTGAATTTATTTTTTCGGCTTAGGAATACAAAGTTTTTTTCTGGTCTGATCGAACAAAGTCGATCAGTTTTTTATTTATGGCGAGAGTTTTTAGATATTTCTCATTGGCTTTGTTGGACATTCGAATTTCTCTAAAACAAGTGCATTGAAATGCTTTGCCTTTTGGTCCACCGAATTAGAGAGAGGTGTTGTACGGCATCAGCTTCTCTTTATTTTCGCTGTGATGAGGCATTGTTTGAATATGTGATGTTTGTTGGTGAAAATTTCGATATTGAAATGAAACGAGATTTTCTTTTTCGACTTTTACGAAGTTTTATATGCAAAATTACTCGCTAGCACATTTTACATCGAGAATTTCATATTTTGATAGCACTGCGTTGTTCGCTTCAGAATGAGAGACTGATTAATTTCTTTTTAAAATTCGTTAATAATCAACAAGAACGCGGTCAACATAACAAACTCCAACTTATATGGTAGAAACGTTTTCTAAATACTCTGATTTTGTTGAGCTCCTAAAACGTTTTATTTGGCATTTATTCGATCGAGGTATTTGAATTGTTATCCTGTCTTGCTTCTGCCTTCATCATTTCCAGCTTTTAATCATATTCTGTTCATTTACAGGTACTTCGCATCGGTGGCTGGTTCACCTCGAAAGCGAAGGAAATCGCTTCTAACTGGTTCATCACATGAGGAAATCGGAATCGAGAGACGGGTACTTGCGTCGAATCCGATAATGGAGGCTATCGGGAATGCAAAAACTATTCGCAACGACAATTCGTCTCGATTCGGAAAATTCATTCAGATCAACTTCACTGATCAACTGTCGATTGCTGGTGCTCAAATGAAAACCTATCTGCTGGAGAAAAGTCGAGTCGTTTTCCAGGTATGGCTTAATATTTTTTATTTCGCTTCTTGTTTTTCCTGATAAATTCGACTGTTTTTCGATGTACCCATTTCTCTTCTTTCCTTACCCCTCCCTCTCCTCCCCCCTCTCGAACCTACGATGTTTTTCCATATGTCGTTATCAAGCCAAGTGTAGGCCTTGATTTTGACAGCAATCAGCACTTAGTCGCACATTTGTTTGCTTCATCCTGCATAGGCAAATGAAAGTTGTTTCGCGTAGAAATGGTTAAGGAGCAAATTTTGGTTGAAATTTTGCCAGCTGTTTATGTCAGTGTTAATATCCGCATCCGCGGCAATGGTTACCATAGCGTTCAAATACGGGTAGTTCCCACATAACCAGACTAAACATGCTACCTTTCGCAGAATTTATCACCGTTTATTTTTTGCTGCATTGCCAAATGCTTCATCAGTTTGTCATCACCAAGTTTCCTCTGATCTTTTGGTGAGTGTTGCTCAATTTTCAGGCATACAATGAACGGAATTACCACGTATTCTATCAGATGTGTGCTTCCCGATCGCATCCTCTACTTAGTGATCTCAATTTAGGTAACAAGATTGTTCGATGTTCAGAAATTGTAAGAAGTCGAAGAGATGAAGCGCGTACAACCGACTTGTTCCAGTTTTATAAACATTATTATTTCACTCGCTTTAGTGATGACATGCGCCCTACGTTTTTGTTACGACTCCTTTTCGTCGGTAACATGCATACGAAACACACATGCAATTCCTCTTCTGATATGAACGGTTTTCGCGCACTTCTATCGCGATAGGTCTTTAGAATTTGCATGCGTCAGCGCTGTTATCTTAACAGCGTTACATTATTATTTCACTCGCTTTAGTGATGACATGCGCCCTACGTTTTTGTTACGACTCCTTTTCGTCGGTAACATGCATACGAAACACACATGCAATTCCTCTTCTGATATGAACGGTTTTCGCGCACTTCTATCGCGATAGGTCTTTAGAATTTGCATGCGTCAGCGCTGTTATCTTAACAGCGTTACATTATTATTTCACTCGCTTTAGTGATGACATGCGCCCTACGTTTTTGTTACGACTCCTTTTCGTCGGTAACATGCATACGAAACACACATGCAATTCCTCTTCTGATATGAACGGTTTTCGCGCACTTCTATCGCGATAGGTCTTTAGAATTTGCATGCGTCAGCGCTGTTATCTTAACAGCGTTATTTAAGGCGTTCGAAAGTTGTTATCAACCTTTCGCATTGGTATATGCAAGTCGCAAATGAATTTCATATTTTTTTCTCGAAAAGATTTCATTTTGTGTTATCAAAATTGGTGTGTTAAATTGCACGAAGCGATATAAGGCCGCGACTAATTGACAATAGCTTTCTCTTGATGCGTCGTCATTCATGATCGGAGTTCAGGTGATTGCTCTTCATATTTCTACACTGCTCAAGGGGGTGATGGAGAGATAATTGGAGTGGATGATGCGAAGGATTTTCTGGAGACGGTTGCTGCGCTTGATCTGTTGGGTGTTTCCCAAGATGTGCAAAGAGCGATATTCCGCACCTTTGCCGGCTTACTTATGCTCGGTAATATTGAATTCGAACATCCGGATGGAGACGACGAACTTGCTATCATTAAGGTCTACGTTGTATTTGCTTTTGTAATATCATGAGAAATAAGGGGATTAATAAGGACAGATGCGGATTCGCTGTTGTTGATCCATCCTTTTTTTTCGAGCTTTTGTGAAGGGTGGAAGGTTTTGCTTTCATTGCTATACTGGTCATCTAGTTATAACTAATTCCAGCCCCATATCGCACGAGCACCACAGATCTGAGATTGTCGATTGATGAGATGTATCGTATTACCTCGAATAAGGGTGTCTTTCTGTCCTTGTTCCATCGATATAGCTCCCCCCTCTTTTGTAGGTTATAAGTTTTATACCCCCCACTTCGTAATTATAGCCCATACTCCTGAAAAATACTGGAAGATGATGCGGGCTTCCATATTAAAAATACTGGTTAAAAGTTCTGGCTCGCAAACCGTAGCCTAGTCTCCTCTCCGTCTGATAAACTTCCTCTGTGAAAGGCGAGGAGATTTTGCGACCTCAAGGAATTGTTCGAGGTACCATAGTACGATGATTTTTGCGTAGAATTAATGTGTTTCATCCACCGATCCTGTATGATATTCATTATGGGCGAAAGAAAAGGGAAAGTGAGTTGGTTTGAAGGGGATGGAGTCAGAAGCAGGTGACTAAAATGCTAATTCTTCCTTCATCATACCTATGTCGTTAAAGCAAAGGTTTCATCTAGTCCTCTCAGTTGACATATTGATAAGCGCAGAAAGTGAAATGTTGATTGCTGGTGTTTATGGAAAGAATCTGCTTGCTAAAGCATCACTGAAATGCTTTTACCGCTGATACAGTGAGGCGGGGGGGGGGGGGGGGGGGGGGGGGGGCAGGGAGGGAGTTTATATTGTGGGGAAAATTCGCATCGTTCTCTCCCTCCGTGAGAGGGTTTATCTCCAGTTTTTGTGTGGGACCTCTTCCCTCGCAGTCTCTCTCCCCCTCTGTTTTTGAAATGCTTGAGAATGGGTTCTTTTGCATATAAATAAAAATCGCACTCAACTTAGGACTTTATGGAAGAGACTAACTTCCGTAGGTTTCACGTGCTAATGACGATGAGATCTTGAGGCGTAATCAGTATTGCTTCGGACTGTTCCGATTTCAGCAGTCAAAGAGTGCGATGATTTCGCAGTTGTGCACTGAAATATATGAAATTAACGAGAGCGAGTTACGCTTGTGGTTAACCAATCGTGAAATCCATGCCGCCGGTGAGATCGTTAGGAAACCACTGAACTGCACTGCGGTAAGTTACTAAAGCTTATAAAATTTTCCTTTAACATTTTTCATCCACTTTGGTAATTTTTCCATACCGTGGAGCAGTTGTAGTATAATTCTAATTTGCTGAACAATATTGTTTAACCGGAAATTGGCTACACTTTCTTCGATCGAAATTTTTCACTTTTTTAATTTTGTTCTTTTTCCTGCGGGTTCTGTTGGATATTTGTCGAAAGGAGCATTGCATACTGCTCATTTTAAAAAAATTTTGTTCTTTTCATGCCCTCGCTCAATAGCGCTCTAGCGAGCTTTTTAGCTGCAGCTTTATTATTTAATTGTGCTCGCAAAAAGATCACTATCCCGCGAAATTTATCGCAAGCAAGGGGCATTTTTTTTTCCTGAAAAGAAAAATGCGCTACGTTGCTGAGATCCAAACGAAAACGCTTTGTCTTTGTTTGGTGCTGTGAGTTTTTCTGTGTATGTATATGACCGGTTGCAAAATATGTGCAGTTTTCTTTTTCCAGCACCTTCAAAGAGGTGTAACTACCCTCGCAGTCGATGAGGTAGATTGAAATTGGATACAGTAGATGACGGCAAAGGTAGATTGTGTCTCTCGAGTTTCGTAACTCTAGCTTTATTATTTCCTTTCTTGAAACTATCGGATAGGTGTAAAAATGTAAAAGTTCATGCGCGCTAAGAAGACGTTGGTTTTTATACGGTTTCACCGAAGCTCACAAAAACACGTTATCTCGAATAAGATTTGTAGACTTGGAAATAGGGCGCTGTATTTTGGATGTGTTTTCTTTCATTTCCGTTCTAAAACACTGATGAGGATGGATTAGTGCAGCTGAGATTAGCATATCTTGAATCTGACCATTGGTTTTATAAGTCACCTCAGCAGATCGTTGTTGTTTTACGGACCTGCAATTTCATTTCTCTTCATGCAGGCCAGCTAGTGAATTTTGGGGTCTCGAAGTGAAATGCTTTCTGCGATTAACCAAAGCTTACATGTTAAATTGCGCAGCTTGACGTGAAACCGCAAATGCTTTCGAATATGGTAGTTATTGTCTTCTGATACAGCTTATGGAGTGAGAATATAACTGTAACGTTTCAATGGTAGGAGGTTATGTGATTACTTGAAGGCTTTTGCAAGTCGTGACGCGTTGGCAAAGATGTTGTACGCATCGACGTTCGCGTGGATAGTGAAACGAGTCAATGAAGCTCTATGGCGACAGACTGCTGATCCTCGAGCTAAAAAGAGCGCACAGAAGTTTATTGGAGTACTTGACATTTACGGGTTAGAGCCGTTCTTTTATTTAAAATTTCAAATTTCATCAGGTTTTTTTTTCGAAAGCTAGCGCAAGTGGAAGGAATTCTGTGGGAATTTCCAGCGCAAATGCTCGCGCATTTTTCGAAATCGTCATCCCCCCTCCTCGATTTCCCTCTCCTCACCCCCTCTCCTCCCTGAACTCCCTCCCATACTTCCATCTGAAGGCCATTTTGATGAACAGAAGGGATCAATACCGTAATCTTTTATTGCAGCTGATGTCGTATTCTCTTTTTTTTTGCTAACGGTTTTCTGAGGGCGCATTTTGTTTGTTTCGTTCCTGTGGTATCTCTTGCGTAATGCTGACGTCAATATGCGCTTGAGGAGTTTTTGTTTTGTTTCAGTTTTGAGACGTTCGAAGTGAACAGCTTCGAGCAGTTTTGCATAAACTATGCAAACGAGAAACTTCAACAACAGTTCTGTCAGGTTCGTTGATGTCTCGCCGCTGCCAAAGTTGGTGCCAAACTTTGAGAAATTGGCAGTTTTTTTTTTCTGGTAAAAGGAAATTCAAATAGGATTTAAATGTTTTTCAAGAAAGTATTTTTTTAAAAATGATTCTGTCTTCGAGAGAAACTTTTTATCCTCTACGACTATAGGCTTACTTGAGACAAAGCTGGGGGAACGAAAAGCCGAATATTTAAATCGTAAAATAGATGCACTCATAAAAACTGATTTGCCTCATTGTTTTTCTTGTCGTTAAGTTTAAATGGTAATTAGATGATGATAAACTGTATAGGAATATGGAGGTTCAATTAAAATGGGTAGAAAATGTGTTTATGGCTGAACCGATAAATAGAAGGATAAGATATATTGAGTTTATGAATGGTTTCACTAATTTTACTCTGCCACTATTTGGATAGATATAACTGCTTCTGATCCAACGATTGCGTGAATGCATTTAAGCCGAAACGTTAGTAAGAAGAGGATTTTAAGATGGATCCATTTTTGCGATATGATAAACTGTATTTTGATGATGATAAATGATGATGATAAACCACCATTTTAGAAGCTTTTCATGAGCGTTTCAAACGAATTGATCATGCTTCACTGAGAATGAGTTGTTGAATTCAGCGCATCGCTCCCAACGATAGTCATATGCAGCGTTGCGCTTTACTTACTGCAAAAGATTATTTTCCGGAAGGGTTCACGTTCGCGCTTTGTTTTTGCACGATTTTTTAACGAATTACCGAAAAACACCACTTTATGGGATGATAATTAGGTGTGATGATAGGAGAAGTGTTTCGTGCAGTAACGTTGATCACCGGTGGTGCTACGAGCGACAGTGTGAGTTGAACCGAAACTGTTGCAGTGCTCGAGTTAGCTTATTTGAAATGAAAAGTCGAAAAAAACCCTCTGTCCATTTCGGTAAGGAGAGTTTCCGTTTATAAACTCAGTTCCTTAAAAAAAACATTTACGTGTTCTTGAAATCGGTATATATAAGTTTATTCGGAATGGAAAAAAATTCGGTACTCCCAATAGTTTTTTGACGATTCTGCATCTTACAGCATGTATTCAAATTGGAGCAGTTAGAGTATGAAAGGGAGCAGATTGAATGGTTGCGTATCGACTTCTATGATAATCAGCCGTGCATCGATCTCATTGAAGGAAAACTTGGTCTCATTGACTATCTTGACGAACAGTGCAAGGTTAGTCGTCAAATGGTTGTTTTCATTTAAAAGTAATCTTTTCGATATCCTGATTCAGGGCTTGTTTTGTGCTTGGTTGAATATCATTGAGAAGAAAGTTGCGGTCACAGGAAATGATAAATGTGCTTTCACTTCTCTTTGAGAGGGGTAAGAGAATTCACACTATATGAGGATAAGTCATACAGGCAAAACGTCTCAGATTCATTCTGTGGTTTTCGAAACATATAATTGAAGTGCAGTGAAGTCTCAGTCTAATGCGGTCACTAGATGGAGCGCCAATAGGGAATTAGAGGGGTGAGAGGAATTCGTATCGGACCCTACTTTTATGCTGTTTGATGCCCTGGTGGTCTCAAAGGTCGAGTGGAACGAGCGGCAAAGGCTGGGGACCTTTTCGTTCACCAGGTGAATGGACTAGCTGATAGACCAAGGAATTTTGCTGTGATACGCAAAGGCGAACAAGTGAGACGGACTCGCTGAGTGATCATTTGCTCATATGCATACCTTTAGTGAAAACTTCCTTGACAGAAATCCAGCTGCAACTAAAAGCCCTGCACGATGGCAGCTAAAGCGCTGCATATAAGATCGACGTGATTTCCTTAAATTTTAAGGGAGGGGCAGAGGTCGTTTAAACTCACCGCGTCACAATTTTTTAAAGATGTTCGAAAATTGAATAGCTGTTACTTTTTCCTTCTATTTTGGGCACCCGAAACGAGGTCGAAGCACTAGAGTTTGCGGTGGCCGTGTTTGCGGGTTACCAAGGATAGCTGGCGACCAATTCTTCTGAATCTTGTCTAGAGCAACATTTACGCTACATAGGCAAGGAGGGATAAAATAATAGTGATTTGGTTTGCGGTGATGGCCAACAGGTGTTTCTTGTTGGTTGGTTGATGTATAGTGGACGCGCTGAAGGGGGGGGGGGGTGTCTTTTTTGAAAACTGGAACGGGATCCTCAGGAAACCGAAATTTTGACAGTGTTCGAGAAATTGGAAGTCGAGATCAGGATTGCGTACGAAATGCAATAAAAACAGGAATTCGGGAACGGAAGCGAAGTTTTGGGTGCAGCTATAGAGCAGAGCGCTGATCGTTTCGTAATTTGATCCCCAGGTGAAGAAAGGGTTTTTCGTGTTCCGAATACAAAATGCATCCTACATGGGTATGTTTCTGAAAGTGATATGTTTTCGCTTCATCATGCAGTCAGTGTGTCACGAAATATTTAGATGGGACGAGGTACAGATCTGGATTGGTTGGAAACATTGAGAAACTGTTCCGAAATGAAGAAAAGTGAACACTTTCATCTGCCACGAATAAAGGTACGTTATCATCTGGGTTAAAATTGTGAATAAATATTCACCGGAGTCGTTCTGCGGGAACATTTGCGCTCTGATGGCCATCCGCCGGTTTCCTTTAATTTTTATTAGCAGACTTGAGCGTTTATATATATTTTGGTATTTTATATATATATCACATATATATATCACATATATATACACATATATATATACTGCAGTTCGATATTTTTTTGATTGAATGTCAATTTCATCGTTATTGAAAATCGAAACGGAATTGTTAGCAAGGTGCTTTTGTCGTTGGTGGTATGTTCCAAAATTGTGAAAGGTGATCCTTAAGTCACTGTCCGTTAAAAATTTATTTGAATATTTAGTTAAGTTGCAACAAATTCGGTCGTTTACTGCCCATTTGCTAAGTTTAAGAATTCATTTATAAAACGGCCGCTTATGTTTTCATTAAATTTTTAAATGAATTTGCGTGAAGAGTTTAGCTTCGTTGCTTTTATTCATAATTCGATATCGTTGTTGATTATATGTCAGTTCTGTCGGCTTCCCTTTAGAATCCATCGTTTATAATACGTCATTTTGCTGCCGATGTGATATATTTGGTGGAAGGATTCCTTGAGAAGAATAAGGACACCGTCAGTGAGCAGTTGGTTAACGTCATGAGGAACAGTAAGGTGGATTATCTTTTCGTTTCGCTTTTATAGGCATCACATTTTTTTTTTCAAACTGAGTAAGTGAAAACCGCTTCCATGTTACGTTTTTGCTGTGTTTTTTTTCATAAATTGATAATATTGAGGTGAGCTAATTGCGACCGAAGAAAATGCTTCAAATTTTAATGAATATTTGACGTCAGCGTAGCTAGGTTTGGAGTTGTTTTTTTTGAGGGGGTTGTTAAGGACGAGGTAATAAGGGTATGAACAAGAAATCCATAAGAGATGCTGGATTCAGAAAATTTATTTGTTATTCCAAATTCGCAGTGGTGTCATGAAAGAGATGTATAGATGCTCAATTGAGCAGAGAGGGGTAAAGATGAGGGTGGGAACTGTTGGGATGCTGAGCGTCTCCATTAGGTGATCGTGATACAGGAGTTGCAGATCGTCATCATTAAATGTCATGAACATCGCTTTATTCGTTTAAATGTTTGTGCATTAGTTGTTCTAAGAAAAGGCAGTGTTTCGATCACATGCTTTTACTGCATCTACGGTAGAGAGAGGAAAGAGTATATGCGAGTGAGGTATAACCTCAACGGTTTGCGTATTCTTTTAGATGAACATTTGTCTCTTGTCTCCTTCTCATTTGGAAGTAGGAAGTCGCAAGCTGATCGCAGTGGCGACAGGGAGTCGCGAATCGCAGATCAGAACATGGAGAAGGGAAGGTGAAAGATGAATGAGAATTTTATTAGGGCATATCTTTGCTGTACAGGTTACAGCTGAAATCGCAACGGTCTTTTAGATGAACATTTGTCTCTTGTCTCCTTCTCATTTGGAAGTAGGAAGTCGCAAGCTGATCGCAGTGGCGACAGGGAGTCGCGAATCGCAGATCAGAACATGGAGAAGGGAAGGTGAAAGATGAATGAGAATTGCTGTACAGGTTACAGCTGAAATCGCAACGAATTTCAGAAATCAGTGCAGGGAAGGGGAAGATGCCCTTCCTAACCTATTAATTTTGATATTTGATGAGCTAAATGCATCAAATTTTAGCTGAAATTTTTGCGTGAAGTTCTTGTTGATGAAGGGCAGGAAGCAAAGACTGTACGTTCGAGTATAAGAAATCTGATTGGTGGCACTAAGAAACCGACGAAGAAATGTGTTTCCTTCCAGGTTCATTTTTTATTGGATTTGAATTTGAATATCATCATTTAACTTTATCTTTTTCGAACTTTTTTACTTTATTCATTTTGCTGTCTGTCATGTATCCTTTTTTTTCCAAAATTTCGGTATCTTTGATGGGCGATCAAGCATATGTACTCATTTCAGCCATTTTTCGGGATTACTAGTTGTTTTTCGGGATTTTCGGGATTACTAGTATCCATCCACAATATGGAAACGGTCTTTTGTGAGAACAACATTTATCGAAGCTTAAAGTATGATTAGACCGATAAATCATCATCCTGATTATTTCATGAAGCTGATCAAGATATTACATATTTTCTAGAGTTTTCTCCACGTATTTTTTTCATTACTTCTTTTCATTTTGCTTTTTGAATTTTGTTTTATCATTACGAATCAAAAGTAAAATGTATTGTTGCCGTGTCCGGATTTTCCAGTACTGCAGTTTCGGTTATAGCTAAGGAAAATGAAAACACCCTTTTGACTCGTTTTTTTTTTTTCATTGTTTTTGAAAGCAAACAACTGGTCCGATATATCCCTCGTTGAAATTTCTACATGAATGGAGCTTTGAAAATATGCCACCATCATAAAATTGGAATGATGTCACTTTTTAAGTTATTGTGTTGCTGGTTAATGAGTCTTATGTTGCACATCCGAGTTTGCTTTCGCACCACGTCGACTTACCTTTTCTGCATTATTCGCCAAGTTTAAGTTTTTGCTAAGTTCATAAAATTTCGACGACAAGAAAGATAAGTTTAGTTCCGTGATTCGTTAAACGAGCTAATGGCGGTTTTGGGAGCAACAAGGCCTCATTATGTGCGCTGCATAAAGCCGAACGATGAGAAGCTTTCCTTTACGTTCGAACCGAAACGAGCCATTCAACAGTTGCGTGCATGTGGCGTTCTCGAAACAGTGCGAATTTCTGCTGCCGGATACCCGTCAAGGTGAGTACAGCACAAACAGTTTGGAATAATATGGAGATATCCTCAAGGGAGATGCCTGGAAATATCGCTCAGAACTAATCGTCACTGGTCTGTTCAGGGAATGCTTGTAGAAATAGGTCTTGACTACAGAAACGTGGAAGATGTAAAAGAACGGTCTCATTTAATCATTATCCGCCTCGAAGACTCGAACATTAATAGCGGCATATGGTCGCTGTTTTGTGCATACTAAAAAGAGCCGTGTATATGTATATGTATGGTACTGACGGCTGTTTAGAAATTTGGCATTTGTATGGCGATATATCTCTTTAAAATGTGCCTTATGCACCTTATTACTTTGGATAAAACCTACGAAGGCAATATTATTCGCGACATTGCAGAAGGAGGTGGAGACGGCATATTGGATGGGGGATTTTTTGTCATCCATACATAAATCTGCTTTGTATTTCGAGAGTTCATAGTGTTTTTTTAGAGGACTGGGTATGCGAGAGAGGCGACATGTTTGTTGGTACGCT